>JAUZNJ010031611.1:0-39254 GCA_034780135.1 Jordanella pulchra | reverse complement strand
TTGACTTGCTGCATTAACTCATTCTGTCATTAAAAGCTTTTGTTACTCATAATATGATTGCAGTTGTATTTCTGTATGTGATGACAACATCTGACATACACACATGAAA
This sequence comes from Jordanella pulchra, assembly GCA_034780135.1. Classification (NCBI taxonomy): domain Eukaryota; kingdom Metazoa; phylum Chordata; class Actinopteri; order Cyprinodontiformes; family Cyprinodontidae; genus Jordanella; species Jordanella pulchra. The sequence continues at coordinate 39,145 of JAUZNJ010031611.1, read as the reverse complement.
ACCAGAGGGCAGTAGATCATGTGAAAATAGAATATTTGTGTCATTCTTAATACTTTTGGCCACAATTGTAGATGAAGGGTCCATTTGCTAATGATGCACATCACAATCACTCTGCGGTGGCAGTGTCTCAGGAAGTTTTCGTTCGTGCTTTTTGAAAGACAGTCTTCATAAAATCTGACTGAGGTTCAACTCTTTTTTTTCTTTTTAAAGTAAAGTTAAATACAATCTTTTGCATTTAAAGGCAGTTTTACAAAGTATTTGCTCATACAAATGTCACATATTTAACATTTGTATTTTTCAAAGAACTCTGTTTCTTTCTTACATGTATGAGCTGATCAGTGTTGATGTGTTTCATAACATCACACTAAAATACAGAAAGGTTTGTTGTTGTAATATGAACACATCTGGGGAGTTTAACGGGATAAAAATACACTAAAGAAGTTGAACATTTACTGATGCTTTTTGTTTTGTTTAGGTCCAACGTGTGCTGATGTCCATGATCCATGCAAAGACAGCAAGTGCCACAGCTCCTCTAAGTGCAAGGCGCTCCCAGCGGGAGGCTATAGATGCGAATGTCCAATGGGACGTGAGGGAAGGCACTGTGAGAGAGGTAATTTTATTAACCTGTTATCTGACTTCTGTCTCTGTCCTGAGTATCTGCATATTTTTTTCTGACACTTCCATCCATCTTTGATTGAATGAAAGTATGGAATGTGCAAACCTGGCAGTATCGGGGGCATCGGAGGGGTTGATGCGTTGCAAAGCTGTGGCAGATGATTGGCCCCATTGGGCCGTTCACCACATCGACTCGGGTATGCTTGTTAGTGAGGAAGCAGAAACATTCCCTGCTTCTCCGCCCACAGGTGTTGTGCTCCGACTTGTTTGTTGCTGCTTAGTTTCACACGGCAGAACCGGGCCGCTGGTGGGTAAAAGACCATAGCGCAGCTCGGATGCCTTTGAAGTTCATCATTAGAAGTTTCGGCGGTGTCGCCTTGTGAAGTCTACTTATGTTCTTCCCTCCCTTGCTTTTGTAGATGCTGTCACGAATGCTGCAAATTAAGGAGAATACGTTGCCGTGCGTTCTCCAAAAAAAAAAAAAGAGAATACTCACATCCAGAAAAAAACAGACTGGAGTAGCCTCCATCCTCTCCCAGTCTCGGTTAGCGGCTGATTAAAATAAATTGAGGTGAACCAAAATCAATGCTGCGTGAGCTTGAGCCTCTCCTGTTCCAAAAGGCTATTTTTACAAAGGAATCAATGAGATGACTAATCGCATCACAGTGATTAATGGCGGCATCAGTCAGCTGGAGTGTCGGTGGCAGACAGGAGCTCACAGATAGGAAGGCAGTCAGGCGGACGTCCCTCTCAGAGCCACACTCTTAACGGTTAAAGAGACAGGTAGCTTAGAGCGTGCTCATCACAGGCCTGAAGGTGAACATGCCCATAAAGTGAAGTGTGTGTTTGCGCTAAGATGAGGTTTTCATTTTAATCCGGCCATGGTTTGTCAGTTCAGCTCGCCTTATTGATACATTCACAGTCAAGGATTTTTCTCAAGGGTTTTCCAGTAGGAGTGAATCACCTACTTTCCTCGCTGCTTTCACCCTGTGATAATGTGGATCATTATAATTTACAGATGAAAGCGAGATCACTTAGAAAAACACACTCCAGGGGGAGTTTTGCCTCCAACAGGGGTTTCCATTTGCTGTCTTCACCACCAATCAGGGCTGTTTTGTGTCTATGTGTGAATCTCAGCACACTCCAAGCAACCCAGCAGCTGGTTCTTACTGCAGACATAAACACCTTTTAAGCCTTGAGTCAGAGTCATTTGTACGCCTGAGACATAGTTTTAACATTTTTGGTCTTTTTGATTTTATATTATTGATTTTAAATTAAATTCCCACTTCGACCAAAAAAAAAAAAAGACTCCATACTCTCTAGCCCCTGGTGACAACACATTAGATAACTAATGTGAGGCCTTTATAGGGCATCCATTTCCTTGTTGTTTTTTGTCTTTTTATGCATGTTTTTTAATCAAATTCCCATTAAATGTGGGGTTCCGTGTGTTTTAAATGGTTTCAGTAAAATATTTGATCTGTACATGAGTGTTCTCCGTGGATTTCTGAACAAATGATAAACAAGAAGACACCTGAAAGCAGAACATGAAGATTGGAAAAGTTAGATCGGAGACAGAGCATAGCCACGGTTGAAAAAGTGTCTCTGTTGCTATTGTTTGTATTTACAATTTTTAATTAACCAAAAAAGGAAATGAGATCCTTAGAAATATATGTTTTAAAATGCACAGATATCTTAATAAAACCACTAAAGCTGGAGGCACACCACACGTTTGTTTTCCAGATAAGAGGCAAGATTTAGAAATGGGAAAAATTTCCAGCTGTCTTCTCTATTGGTGGACAGTGAGTAGGTCGAGTCGGTGCAAAATGAGTGTGGGACAGAGTAAAGATGGGACTCAGCAGGCATGTGAGAGGAAAAGACTAACCTCAGCCGCAGCCTTTGGACATTTTGGAGCCAAACCTCGATGAACTGGGGCCATGAAGTGATAACCAACCAAACTAGAAATTCATGTTCACTGCAGCCAAAGAAATACAGCATGAGACTTTTTTATACTTTATTTAAAATAAAACGAATGATATTACAGATTACAAACTATCAACTACATTACAGTCTAATTAAACTGAAATCAACACAAAAGAAGGCCTCTCTTCCGGGACCCCAGAACCTCTCATACGATTGTCTCAAGAACCAGCAAGTAAACACCAGCTATAATGAGAGGAATTTGGTTCATATTACAGTAAATATCTTACTTATTGCTACTTAAAGGAATTCATTTTTGGAAAAAAATGTATAATTACACCCCTTTGTTTTAGGAGTGAGCGGAAAGAAGGGTTCCTGGTGTTTAGTGTGTGATTTCAGCATGTAGGACCATCAGTCCTAAATTAAACATCTGCTGAAAAGCTAAGAGACTTTCAGACTTTTTTACAGGTTGAAGTCAATGCATCTAATAAACATGATTATGAAGTCTAAATGATTTTTACTCCAGTAATATAAACTACTAAGGTCCAACGATGACAGCTTAGTACTAATGAGCCCAGTTCTACCAGTTAGCCACAACATGAGTAGTGCAGCTTATACCACACCGACATTACAGTCTGACCCAGAGAGGAAAATCAGAATAAAAATCACTGTGCTTAGCAGTCCGACAGAGCATAGTTGTTCTGGCAAATCAAAGTAGCTCTGCCATGTTTATTGAGGCCAGCTGATCAGTTTGATATTTTTGCTTCTTTTTGTGTCATTTATAAAAATACATACCAAGAGGAATTACCATTAGTTGTGTATTCTAAAGCATTTTAACTTGGAAAACCCCTGCAGTATAAATCCATACTCTACTCAGCAGTTGTGTTTTTATAGCCAGTGTGTTTATTAGTGGAAAAAAAAATAATACTAGACTGAACATTATCTATAAGGAGAAAAAACGGGAGATCCTATGGCTTTGTTAATGCCTCTCTTGGTTTATTGGGTTTACTCCATTTAATAAGCATGTAGCCTTCCTGGAATATAAATAGCAGTGCCCTGGAGAATAAACATTGACCTCTATGAAATTGGAAGTTTTTTTGTTTTTATTTTGCTCATTAATCTGAAATCATAGTTTAATATTGCATATAAAAAGTTCAGCTTGGCCAAGTTTGTTTTTCTTCTTTTTAGGCTTGTTGCCTATATGTGTTTTCTGACACCGCCTGACCTCTTGTGTCTTATTGATCCTTGTATCAGGCCAAGCGAATGGGTGAAAAAAGAGAGAAAACCACCCACACATTCATGCTGCGCCTTGAGAAAGTAAATTCGGAGCCTCTTTTCTTGCTCCAGTGGAGTTTACTTTAGGAGAGAATTTACTACGTTCCTGTTTTTTTCCCCTCATTTCCGTGTTCTGTGCCATCATCATTAGCAGTCTCCTGCACAATAGCTAATTAGCTTTCTCATCTCTGTCTTCCTCCTCCAGCCTGACTCAACTCAGCTAATCCCAGCCAATTACAAATAAAAGCTGCCTTGCCAGCTGCAAAATGGTATCTGGGTGAACTTGCATGTTTATGCGAGTGTTTAAGAAACCACATGGCCCTGAACGATGCTAGTTTTTGCACCATCAACCCATACCCCTCCAGGTGACACTTGAAGGATTTCTAATGTCAGTCCACTTGTTAGAAGATGGCTCGGTGCCCGTTCTAATGACTCCCGACAGCTAGGCGGAGGCACATCGCAAAGACATGAATTTGCAAAGTAGGCCTGCCAGAACACAATGGCTTCATTATTTCCAAGGTCTCAGACGTGTGTTAAAACCCTCCGTGTCTCCGACAGTTCTTTGTCATCCAGTGGCGTGCTGTGTAATCAGTCTGGCATGAGTATTTCTGGATTTTTGTTTAGTTTTTTTGTTTGAATTTCTGCAGAGAGAAAATCTTAATCCCAGAGGCTACAGGCACAAACATAAATCCGTCCCTGACAAGCCCCACTCCATTATATACCCACTATCTATGAATTTTAATCCACCCTGCAAAGAAAAACTTGGGTTTGAATCTACTTGGGGTTTTTTTTCCAGTGACTGAGAGGAGAGGGGCTTACATGCCTTTGTTCAACGGAGACTCCTACCTAGAGCTAAAGGGGCTTCATCTCTACGGGCACAGTCTACGGTAAGTCCCTTGTCTCAGCGTGAAACCTGCACAGCGTTAGATGAATATCATTAATAACACTGAACATCATGTAGTTTTCATAGATCCAACAGTTATGTGCCTGAGGCAAAGAGGGAGCTCTTGCTTCTTTAAGGCTGAGCTGAATAGATAATGAAGATTGCGCAACTAGCCTTCCTCAGGTTCTGATAACCGCGGGGTGTGTTCACAAGGTGGTGTTTGTATCTTGCAGTCAAAAATTCAGCATGACGTTGGTTCTCATGGCCAACGACTCCAATGGTCTGATCTTCTACAATGGACAGAAGTCCGACGGAAACGGAGACTTCATCTCTCTGTCCCTGAAACAAGGGTTCCTGGAGTTCCGCTACGATCTTGGAAAAGGACCTGCTGTTATCAGGTTCACTCAGTTTTGTGAAAAACACCTGAAATATTCAATGTTTGGACCATGAGGATTTTGCTTTTGCTTACATAAGGTAATGTGTGTCTGTGTGATTCAGGAGTAGGACCCCAATGAAGCTGAAGGTGTGGAACACCATTGACCTGGAGCGCTCCGTTCGCAAAGGAGAGCTCATGTTGAACAAGAAGGACCCAGTTCGAGGAGAGTCACCAGTAAGAAACAGCAAGCTAACCAACCAACCAACTCCTGCCAATGGTTATCTAGCCAATCAGCATGTAGGACCATTGGGCCTGTGGTTAGCCTTGCAGCTGCCCGTGCAAACTCATCTGCCTGCTTGCAACCCAACAACACCACATTTCTAGTCTTTTTGGTGCTTCTTCTTTTCATTTGCAGTGCTACTTTTTGGCAGACATCTGTTGAATGAAGTCAGAAAGGTCTGCTTGGATGAAATATCTGGATGGCTGCTATTTTGTTTTTGTTCCATGCATCACTCAGCAAGCCAGTTACATGTTTATCCAGTTGTCCTCAATCACAACTGATTATGCGGCAAAATTCAACTATAATAGAACAATGTTTTGCTAATATCTGGCAACTTTTTATACCATGAAAAGCTAAACAGAACGGAGCATGTACCCAGACCATGGTATAATTCATGAGAAGGCACATTAATGTGGCTGAATGTGTCATTTAGTGACCAATACTCAAAATAAAACAGTAACTCTGCCCTGCTATTTCAACTGTTTTAATCTAAAACGTACAGTTTTGAAAAGAGGCATCAGAAGACTTTGAGAGGTTGAGAGTAAAGTAGATTTTGTTATAAAAAAAATATACATAGTCATGAAATTTTTGAAAAACTTATTGAAATTTTTCTTTGAACAAATTCTAATAGCAGAGAACAATAACGGGATTCAAAACCCCTCGTCCAGCCTACTTGAGATTAACCTGCTGGAGCTGTTTAGTAGAAGAGCACAGGGAATGTCACTGTGATAGAAGGAGCCGAGTCAGTCTGAAAAAAGTGTTTTTTCTACATTTCCACCCATCCTTGCATCCTACATTAGCGATAATCTCAGCTAGCTTGTATAGCACTGTTAAAGCAGAAGCTGCTATTTATTTATTAATACGATTATAACAGACAGAAACAGGAATTTTGAGATTGAAGTTTGCAAAAAAATTGAAAATCGGATAAAGCGGAAAAGTTAATCTCAACACTTTTTTTCTTAAGGTCCAAAAAAAGAAGCAAAAAAAGAATTTGCTCTTTAAATCTATCGTCGATGGTCGATAGATTCATCCAGTCGCACAACCTTAGTTTCTATATACAAACTTGTTCTTTGCCTGCAACATAATGTAACATAATTTGGAGCTTTCATCTCCAAATGAGCAGGAAAGCCTCAGTTGTGGACAGCCTGACTCAAATCTGTAAGCTTCACCCCTCCAGCTCCTTAGCTCATGTGTCTCCAAAAGATAAAACTTGGTCTTGCACAGAGGAAAAAAATAAGTCGAAAGCAGCCTTTACCGCTGCTGGTTTACTGTCAATTTTATAAATTCCACCTTTTCAGTGGTGTCATGGGAGGTGGAGGCAGATAAGGGAGGTATCAGCCGCAACAGGAGCCTAATGAAATTTCTAACTTCATCACCAGGACCAATAAAAGCAGGTACAAGCCTTTAAATGAAGGTGATCTAATAGCGCGATAAGTCTGTAAGTCTTCCAATTACATTAAAGAGGGTAGATTGTGATTATGAACATGCACGCTGTCAGCTCCGTCGTCTTCTACAGTTAAAAAGATGCTCCCCTTTTTTTTTCCTCCTCTCACAGCTCAGTCTCTAATAATCAGTATGGTAATTGTGTTTTACTCCAGCAACATAGGCAGAAAATCACATTAAAAGAAGCGAGTAAGGGAAAAGCAAAAAAAAAAACAAAGCATGTGGGGTGGACGGAAAGACACAAGGGATGAGCTGAGGCTGTGCAGCTCAAACAGAGACCCTATAGATTGTGGCTTTCAGGGGGGTGGGGGGGTTACAGTATGTCTAGCTCAGAGAAAAACCCACATGATGCATACAGATACATCTTTTTTTTTTTTTTTTGCTTCTCTGGGAGTAATCATCATATCAAAGATTGCACAGGCAGAGTAATGAGATCCAAACTTTCAAAGGTACAGATAGGAGAAATAAAAATCTACTCCTCTTATTTAATGGCAACAGTCAGTAAATGAGGTTGGGTTAAGAGGCACTATTCGCAGCCGCTCATCCGTAAAGTTTTTCTCCTTTTTTTTCTATTTCTTTTCATCTTTTTCTAATGGCACCATCTGCCTGGTGCATGGACGTCTTAGACGGCTTCCTATTTGCATTCACTTCATTGCCTCAGCTGTGTTATTGTAAAATCTACAGTATATATTACCGCATGCATTCCTCACATTCTCTGCTGCGCTTTATTCTATGCTCTCTTCTTCTGTAATTATGAATGTTGCTACGGTATCTGCTCTGCATGCCTCTGTGTGCACAAACACACACTAGTCTTCCCTCCTAATAACTCTCTGCTTCCCTATTTTTCTTTCCTTCTCTATGATGTGCTGTCTGGATATCAGAAATCACGCAAGGTAATGAGACAAGTCCCAGTCACACCTTTGCCCTGTTTCATTTGAGCCGCTCACCACGTCCTCTCACCCCCCCCCCATCTCTACATTCAGCAAGAGAAAAGCAATAAAAAAGAAAATTCTTCAGAGCTGCGGGTAGCTTTGAAAGTACCACTTCTGTGTGAAAACTTTGGCATTTCATAAGCTCGAATGTGCATGGCGGAGAGGAGATGCTCTTGAAGAGCAAGGTTTGGCTTTCACCTCACTCCATCTGCTGCGGAGGTGGGAGGGGGGGTTGGTAAAGAAGGAAAAAAAAATGAGGCAGTCATCCTTGAGATGGCTATTGTTTAAAGCAACAAAGAGACATTTTCATTAGTGCGGCGTGGGCAGGGGTATCACGCCGGTGCTGCTTGCCTGGTGAAAAAGTGAGAATGAGGAGGATATATACCGAAGTGGATGGTGAGGTGCTAAGCCAAGCCCGCCTTGTTCTTCTGTCATCTGCTCTCACTTCTGTTTGCACATAGGAACAGCTCTGCCATAGTTGCATGAATGTCTCTCCCTCTTTGACACACTCACCTGCAAACAAAAACACACTGACACTCGGTGCATCACCCATGCACGCCATGCATCAAGCTGCTCCATGTTCCAAATGATCAGCTGTTTTAAAATCAAAGCCACCACTACCGATCCATTTCATCGATAACAGAAGAATCACTTCAAATCACACAAACATTAAAATACAGATTGAGAAAGGAGCGGATTAAAGTTCCAAGCTACTAATAACCTTTAACAATCACAAATCTTTATCTAGTTTATTAGGAATCTGATGGACTATAGCAAAGTAGTGAAATATGTTAAAGAGAAACAAAAATGGTGAAAAGGTTTACAAGGTTCTTTATATTTGATGGGAATTCAGATGAGGGTGAAAACAGGATAATCCTGGAAGAAAACCTCAACAGCTGCAAAAGACGAGAAGTTTAACTGCAGATTCAGAGCTAGAATGGATAATAATGTCTCAAAGAGGCCAAAGTCCAGATATAATACTAGACTATACCTAACATAGCATGATATAACACAGTCTGACTCTATCTGAAGCAACTTTGTGAAAAACATCAGTTGAAGTTTCCGTCAGCAAACAGACTTTGAAAGATAAGTAAAAATTTGCAAACTATCGACTAAATAGAGCTGAACTGAACGAACCCAAAACTTTTAAAATATGTTATTTTTCAAAGACAGTGAAATTAGAAAAGCATGCTGCTTCTCCTTTACAATTATTCACTGCTTTGTGTTGGACTATGACTGTTAACTACAGATACAAATCAGCTGACAATTTTCACAGGAGTGACCAAAAATAGAGAGGCGCCAGAACCAGTTCAGGGTCAGTCTACCCTTTAACAGAAAGAAACGCCTCTGTATTTTCTAAAGAAATCTTTAGAGACAGCATAGATATGGCTAAAGCCCTTCCTAATGAATATACACACAGATTTATCTTGTCTAGATTAGGTGATCAAATTCCACTGGAACCTCTTACTACTACCGTATTTTCTGGACCATAAGTCTGGTGTACAGTGCAGGTTACTCTTACTGACATGAACAAAACAAAAAAGTAGAAGAGGAAGCGCTTCATATTCTACCTCCAGAATTAGTGGAGGTGTTTAAAAGTGACACAGAGGATGAAGATTTCACAGGACATGTCTGTTCTTGGTTTTGGATTTTAGCGAATAAATTTCCCCCAAAAATGCGACTTATAAACCAGAAAATACGGTCGTCGTTTCAACTGCCAGTTCTAATTTTTTTGTTATTATACTAATATATAAAATGTCAGGTTAGTTAGGACATTCCACTTTATAGTCACGATTGGCTGAGGGTGGCTGTGGTGATCTATCTATCAGGGACTCTGTGTACAGCTGGCTAGCTGAGGTTGTCACATCAACCTTACATTTACTAGGAACTTTTTGGCCATGTCTGAGTCACAGCTGGGTCCAGCTGCTTTATGCTGGATTTCTGCCCCGTCTCTGTTGGAAGCCGTTAAAGGTGTTCTGACACTAGCTCACCATCTCTGGTTCAGGCCAACCTCTGCCGCCTGCTGCGCTCTAAAACCCCACCCTAAATAAAAACGCCAGCTTCCCTTCATCATTCCCCATCATGCCCTCTCTCCTCCTCAGCATCACCTTCTTTCTAACCCAAATCATCGGTCCCAAAAGTTTGGTGGAATGAATCAGAATTCATTGCCGTCTGACAAGCAAATAAATGGCAATTAATTCGGCTCCACAGTCATCTGTTGGAAAGGTCGCCACTTCTAATCAGCTATTCATTAGAGAGGTCTGCAAAGACCTACCCATATCACAGGCGCTGCCTGCTCTTGATTTTCTTTTGTTGTCCATTTTCTGGTTCACAGAGGATAATTGATCACTCTCACTGGGAGACGCAGAAGTCACTTATTTTGTGTCAAGTGTTTTAGCATTAATGGAAGGCTTGACGGCGCCGGCAGCTGGAAAAGTCCCCGACTGGTTAGAGATCTTTGACGTCTGCGGCAGACATGCAAGCAGGCCATTGTAAAAGTATACATACATGTTCATTTAAACCAGATTTTGTTATATTACAGCTTTAAATCGTTATGTTTTATTAAGGTACAATAGTTATAGACCAAAGCAAAGAAGGGGGAAATTGTAATAATGGAGAATTGTGTTTTCTTAGCAGTAATTAGAGAAATAGAACGAAAAAAAAGCACTTGTAAGACAGTCTGTGTTTAGAATAGAATAAAATAGAATAGAAATTCGCTTTATCGTCCCACAATAGGGAAATTTAGTTGTAGCAGCTGCAATTTATTCTGTTATTTTTATATTAAATAAAAAATAACAATAAAGTGAAAAAGGTTTTTAAATAAAAGTACAAATAATGTGCAGTAAGAGCAGAAAGATGGTTTGAGTATAAATAAAGTTTAGTCGGTGAAAGAAGAAGAACTGTGCAAAAATAATCATTAATCCAGCACCTTTTAAACTTGTTGGGAGGAGTGATGGTTATAAACTCTAACAGCTTACAGAAATGGATGAAGACGTTCTTCTGAAGCTTAAATTAAACGAAGATAACTGAGAGAACCCACCTGCCCCTTCTGGGAAACATGGTGTTGGCAGCAACATGCTGTGGGGATGCTTTTATTTCTCACTTCTGCTTTTCACTGTTTTACTTCCACCACACAAATAAAACACTCATCCTTCTGTCAATTTGTCCGGTAAATTACTCTAAAGTTTATGTTTATTTTTTGACTAAATGTGAGGAAAAGGTTTGTGAATAGTTTAACATGCATACGCTGCATGTTAAAAGTCTTTAAAGCGTTTTGCTAGAAGTAGCAAAAACTCCTGGCTGGCTGTGGAAAGGATTGAAATGGAAATGAAGCTTCCTTTTCAGGTCGGTCTCACCCTCTGAAACCTTTGTTGTGTCCTGTCTCATCAGAACAAGCACACTGAACTCAACCTGAAAGAGTCGCTCTTTGTTGGCGGAGCTCCAGATTACAGCAAGCTAGCGAGAGCTGCTGCACTCGAGCAGGGATTCAAGGGAACCATCCAAAAGGTACGAAAAAAAAGAAGCTTAACCATTCTCAGCACACTGTGAATCCTGTGAATGGCAGTGACTCAGGCCTCTTGAGCCTTGCTTTTAGAGCACAGCTAGTTTTTAGCTGCCCTGGTGTCAAACTACAGACCCTGGGTTTTAGTCATTGTCCATCATAGGCTCACGCTGTGATGAGAAGTGGCTCTGCTCATTAGGATTAGCTCACGCTAATTTTAGAACGTGTATTCTGAAGGCCCTCCATTTTGCTTCTCTCAGATCTTTCCCTGACAAATTTCCAGTTTTTTTTTTTTCTTTTGCTCTCCTCTCTGCTGTCTAACAAACAGCTCATCTCTGAGCGCCCAAAATAACTCAGTAAAACAAAGGGCTGGGTAGAAATGTTTGCAAAAACTTGTCAGGAGTTCTTGATGGTGACCCCCCACCCCCCTCCCCTGCTGACAGTTTTTAGACAATCAGCAGCAAAATGTTGCATTTGTCGTGCTTTGCCTCTTGGGGATTGTTAATTATGTGGAAGACATTGTGTATTTGAGTTTTGATGTGCTGTTTAATTGGTGTTTTGTTATGAAAGCTGTTGTCGAAGACACATGGTATCTACAGCTTTACTGTAACCTCCCCCCATTAGATCCTAGGATGTGTTCAGTCATTAAGTTTAATGATCCATCAACTGAAAACTCTATGGCCTTTAAATGGATTCTTTCCAATCAAAAGCTGAGCAAGAGAAAAAAAAATCATTTTGCAATCTGCTGTAATGGAAGAAAGGTCAACTAAACTGACATAAAAGTCAAAAACTAACCTCTAAACCACACTAAATAAAATCTTTGATAAATTCAAGTACAATGCAGTAAGTGAAATCTAATTTTTTTCCTTTCTACCTGGATTTAAACCAATTAGTTATAAATTTGCTGTGCTATCTTAATCTTATTTTAAGTGCAGAATATCTCATTTTTTAAGGAAAAACACTAATTCCAATAGCAAAATATCTTATTTAGCTTATTTAATTTAATGCAAATGCCCTTATTTTAGATTAGTCTCGCAGTGTAGTTCTTCAGTAAATGCTTTGCTTTTCTCAAAACTTGATTTTTAAAGCAAGCTAGATTTGAGCAAAAGCTTTATCTGCTGTGACCTATCGGTTATAAATGTATATGCAGTATATATTCCCCCCCCCCCCCCACTGTCTGCAGTAAACATGTTTTCCCTCTATTTGCTTTCTAACCTCCTCCTAACCCTGCCATCCCCTGCAGAGAGCCGCCCTATATTTGGCCCAGAAATCGCCTACTGCATCAAAACATTTTGAAAGTTTCCAAATCCTCTGTAAAGTCTGCCTCGTACTCCTTAAAGTTAACACATTTTGGGCCAACCTGCAGTTTGACATTATAGAACAACAAAGAATTATCAAAGGTCTTTTGTTTTTTTGCACTTCACTCAGCTATCGATTCACAGTTTCTTGGGGAGTAAAAAAGTCACATTTTTGAGCTAAAGAGTGAAGAGTTGGAAGAGCAATGTTTGTCACTTGACATGTGTTTGTCAAAGCGTCTTTGTTTGGTAGGGTGATTAATTTGATGTATTTTAATCCTTTCAACTTTATAAATAGCAACTTCCAGTTATAGAGACTCTATTTATTTAGCATGATTCAGTGGTAGGACAATTCAAAGAGCTGCACATGAGAAAAAGAAGAAAAAGAGAAGTGCACATCAGTGACATAGAGACAACATAAAAACATTTAGAACAGGAGTAAATCATTAAAATCAGACGAATAAACTAGAACAGCACTCGGTGACTGCATACCTTTGTTTATTTGTCTATTTTCAAAATAACTTGAAAAGTGTTGGGCGGATTTTGCTCAAATTGTCACTGAATAGTCGCATTATAACCATTGACAAATGATTACATTATTTTCTAGTAATGTATTATAACCCCGTCGGTGATAATATGCCCCTTCAGACAAACAAACTAACTAATGTTGCTGAAAACATAACCTCCATGGCAGAGGTAACAACAAAATATAAAATGATTTAATTAAGTTTTAACGGAAGTATAGTGTGAGACTTTGGCTCAAAGCACAGCTTAGTATCACAAACACTCAAGACCTGACAGGGATTGAAAATTTAGATCTTAAGATGTAATTTAGACTCAAAGATGTGCATGTGTGACATGACTTTTGTTCCTTAAAACTTTAAGTCTCATCTCCAACCCTCTCCCTTCTGCTTCCAGATTATGCTAATGAGCACCCCCATCCTCAGGGAGGAGAATGCCCTGAACTCCAGCAACGTAGCCATGTTCCATGGCCACCCCTGTTTTCGGGAGCCGTGCCAGAACGGCGGCCGCTGCAGCCCTCAGCTGGACGTCTACGAGTGCTCCTGCCCACCCGGTTTCTCAGGGGACAACTGTCAGAACAGTGAGTCACTGTTTCTTGTGTAACTTTTGGATATTTCTGCTGCCTTTCTCATTTTTAAAGAACACTTTGATTACAAGCCAGTTGGTGACAGCAATGACTGGACTGAGATCACCTAATGGTGCCGGTCAGTCCCTGTCAGAAAACACACTTTCATCCCTTTAAAGCAGTGGTTCTTAAACTTTTCTTAGTTTGATTTTCAACAAAGTTTACTTTGTTGGCAGCTCCACTTTGGAAACCACTGCTGTAAAAGTAAATAGAACACAATGGAAATCTGTTCAGACGTTTGCTGTTTTCAGTTTTAAAGAAAGCTTACTTTATTAAAAGGATAAAATAAATTTAATTATCAGACAAAGATAAATACAAAATCAAATTTTAAAGTAAAAAAAGTGATACAGGAAAAACGTTATTGAAACCTTGCTGTTAAATCATGGAACACCTGATTAATGAGGTAATTAGTTTTACTTATCACATCGAGGCCACATTGCTGCCATATCTGTAGAATCACAAAATGAGTTTCATAGTACCTGACTGACAACATGAAGTAGGTGAAAAAAATAAATCTAAAAGCAAAACAGTCGGCCCCCCAGTGCAGTGAACCACAGTGAGAACATTAAACAGAAAACATGGAGCAGCAGCAGCCTAATAAAATATAAAACAGAAGTGTTCATCATGGGGGTAAAGTTGCAGATGCACAGCAGGTGGATGAACTTTTTTGTACCCCTCCACTCCAAGCGCTGCTGCAAATAAATCAGGCATAGAAACATCTGCAGTGTGATTAAACTGGAGAACCTGAAAGGGAACATGTGCGTTAAAACGCCAGCCTCCCTCCCCCCCCCCCCCGTCCATCAGACCTCTGTGATCTTTTTCTATAAGCTAATATCAGCATTACTCATGATGTCTCTTTTATGTTGCCGCTGTCGTTCGCTGATATCAAAGTAATAGATCTGGCATGAAAGCGATTAAAAGTGGCAGCTGAATATTCATGAAACGAAGGGGTTGCTCGTCCCTTTCATCATCTTCATGTACGCCTGCGAGTCAAACGCCCGCCCTGTCTCCCACACTCAGCTCGCTTTCCCTGCCATTAACCTTGCGCCGTGCGGTCGGCCGTCCCCTTCACGTTAATTAAAACCCACTCCTCCCTCCCCTTCCGTCGCCTGCGGCTCTGATAGCCGAACTTTCGCTCTTTATTGATCGGTGTGATCTCATCCTAAAAACGCTTCTCTTTGCAGCCATCCACGAGAAGTCCGCCGGAGAAACCGAGGCCATCGCCTTCGACGGGCGGACGTTCATCGAGTATCACAACGGCGTCACCAGGAGGTAAGGAGGAGGAGGAGGGGAGCACAGCTTTATCTCCAGAGTAACAGCTATTAGCCAAATAACCCCTCTTGTCTATCTATCCATCTCCTCCCATGGTAAGCGTGATGGGATCATCAGCGGTAGGGCTTCAGGGAAAACTAAGAGCCTCTCTAATAGCTCACTCTCTGTCTGTGGCAAGGCTGCTTTGCTTTTGACAGGATTTCACTAATTAGCCAGACTCTTTCAATCATGGCCCCGAGCGCTCGGCTCACTCTGTGGTCCACTTCCAGCGACGCCGGACAACAAGAACACACAACTTCCTCTCCTGATTGGAACGTATAAAAGATAATTGTTTTATCTAACGGGTTAAGATTTGTCAGCTGGGATTTTTAACCTAAAGGAGAGAAAGGAGATGGATTTTTGTGACAAAAACAACCCGAAGGAAACGCTCTTCCCACAGGGCTGCAGATGATAAAGTTTTTCCGTTGTGTTTTTTTCTTCCAATATTTCATCCATCTGTAAGGTTGGCAAGTGTGTGCCTCCAGGTTTGCATAAACAAAAAATAAATGTTGAAGTGATGAACCTGAAGAGGCATCAGGCATATGGTCGAGTATCTCGCAGCTCTTCGCACAAACACTGCGAGGTGTGAAAAGTGGGCCACAGCCTCCAGATCGTCACTCGTGTCCAACCCGCAGCCGCTACCCAACAACTGGCGGGGGCCACTTCTGTCAGAGACGTTTGTGTCTTAATGTGCAGCTTTTCCTGTTCTGTGTCGGCGTTCCTTTGTTCCTGTCCCTCAATCTTTCGTCCACTTCCTGTCTGTGTCTCATATAAATGTCCTTCACTGTCTTCTCCTTTTCACTCAAGCCAACTGACCAATGAGATCCCAGAGTAAGTAGACTCAGAAACTGGCTCTTTCCTCCAGTTTCAAATCAAGCCCAACTAACCCGCAGCAGTGAAATCCATTTTTTTTCCCAATAGTTAACCCAAGCCACAAGATTAAAGTACATTCAGCTTTCATAGAGAAATCATCAAGTCCGATTTTACATGCAGGCACCATCCTCATAATTTAATTTGACACATTTCATTATTTTTGAATACATTTGCAGCCAGTTTTTATTTTTCAGTAAAGAGGGAAGCATGAATGTTTGCATGATAAGCTTTGTGCTCAACCACAGAAAAATGAATTGCTGAATTGAGATTGTGCAATAATTTATGCATGGTTGCAAGTCGTTTATAAACAAAATGAATTGCTATGCACTTTACACTGAATAGCATTAGGTGGGAAATGAATGAGAGCCTTGAAAGTGGCGATATGAAGGCAGATATAGAAAGGCGTGCTGAAGCGTCCGTACCGGCTGAACTGCTGCACATTATTTCAAGTGTAAATGTTTTAAAGACACATTTTATGAAAAAGACTAACACAGGTTGGCGCATAATTGTGAAGAAAAACTAAAAATATAGATGTTCTGGGGTTTTTTCAACACACATAAGTGAGCCTTATACTTGTATTATGCCCCCCCATCTCTCACACACACACACACCATATGTCAGTACATTATAGAAACACTTTTGGCGGCAATTAAAGTTGAACTTTTTTAGATATTTTAATTAAAGTTTGAAAAATGTGCCGATTCCTCTTTGCTTGACGTTAGCTTTTAAGCCTTGGCCCAGATTTTCAATCAGTTCTGGGTCTAGACTCTGACTGGGTCGTTCTAACCTACCGCTATTTATTCATCTACACATGTCTATTTGATCTCAGCTAATTTTCCTTCAGGATTCTCCTCTATTGAACTCTGGCCTAATTTCCTGCTTCTGCCGGAAGCATGATGCTGCCACCATCGTGTTTAACTGTGGGGACGGGACATTTAGGGCAATGCTGGCCTTCCAGCTTTGTACATGCTTCAGCAAAAAGTTTGATTTCCATCTTTTTTGACCAGAACCTGTCCACATAATTACTGTGGCTTGATGCAAACTGTAACTTCCTTTGGTTTGTTTTAGTTCATCCTGCATAAAGGTCAGATTTCTGCATTCCTGCAGCTTCTCCACAATTAGCGTGAGCCTCTTGGCTTTTTATCTGATCATCCTCTTTTTAGCTAAAAGGGGCAGCCATGTCTTTGCAGCTCTGCAGTTGTCCTTCATTCATTACATTTTTTGTGCATATTGTTCGCTAATCCCGCTTTGAAACTACTCACTGTAGAGCAGAATACAAAACAACATTGTTTATTGTCCCATAGCAGGGAATTCAGGTGTTCCAGTGGGGAAGCAAACAGGTACACACTCCAGACTATGAATATGAAAAAGTACAAAACAGACTGTAAAGCACAGGAAATTAAACATACTAGAAAACAAAAACACTCCAAAGAAAAGTGCTTAAGATAAAAAGAATTTTTTAAAAAAGCAGCCGCCTTATTTTGAAAGATTAAAAGAACGGTGCAAATAACAGCATGGATGTAGAAAGCATTCATGCAGCAGCTAAAACAGCATTTATACTTCAATTAAAAGAACACACAGGTGGACTCTTATTCACTGGTTAGGTGATGGATAAAGCCTCCTGCTTCCACTGGCTTTTGTTTGTTGCCATTTTTCTTTCATTTAACAATTATGTGCTTTTATGTGTTTTAGTCTCTTACATAAAATCGCAACTAAATACTCTAAAATGAGTGGTTTCAGCTCTGGAAAAAAAATCAAAGAAAGACAGGAGTCGAGGGGTGTATTTACCTTTGCAAGCTAGCGAGCTAAACACCCCAAAACCCAGCGTGTGTAGTTAACAGTTAGAGGGGGAAACCAAGCAGTGAAGTAGAAGTCAGCTCAAATTAGGCAGAATGAGAATACAATCCTTACCAGAGGTTTTGTTGCATCACTTTTTGCCAGATCTCTGACTGTAATTTTGAATAATTACAGAGCCGGCAGTTCTGAATGGCTGTGACATGTTAATCACAGATTTATCTCCCCTTTGTAGATTAGACCTCCAATTGAGAGCTCTCCACAGTGGGTAGCCATAGGCATCAATCTCACTTAGCGGGAGGGACAGTAGTCCTTGGAGCCAGACTGTCAAAAGTTTAATAGATGTCACAGTCACTAAGAGCGACCACAATGGGCGTGGATCAAGGCGAATTACAGCCTTGTTGTAGCACCAATCAATTGGGCATGATTTGATTTTATAAAGATAATGACTACCTGTTTTTCAGAGGCCATTAAGTAGAGAGTAAAAAGGCCAAAGTGTCAAACTCTCACCTTGAGATGCCATTTCTGTCCCTTCTTCAAGTCGATTCGCTCCAGCGCCGTTATTTCAGTGACAAATCATATCTGGCCGCGACTCTCATCTGATACCGTGCTTGACCCCGTTTTTTTGACAGTCGCCCAATTTTTCTCATCCAGCGCTTTCATCTCTGGACAGAAGGTAATTGCGGCGGCACCGTGGTGCGCAGCGCCATAAATATAAGAAGAGCTGCTCAATAATTGGATGCTGACTTAAAACGAGATGTGTACCAGTGTGGACACTGATGGTGAATGTACTTTATCTTAATGCTCACCTTCCAGAAAAAAACAGGAGCTTGATGCCAGGATATTTTAACTGCATCCATCCTGATCTGTGGAGTTTTTCTCAAGAACCTCTCTTTCAATGTTATGTTGTCATCAGGGTTAAGATGCACACTTTCCGTGATCCCACAACACTTGCTATCGACTCCTGATGTGGTCGATGCTATAGTGGAGCAGATAAGCTGTTCTTCTTGCAACTCCAGGTCTCAGAGGGAGACCTCTGTGAGTCGCCGAGAGGGCTCACAGTGCTCTCCCTCCCTTCCTCCCTCCTTCCTTCCCTTCTTCCTTTTTCTTGTTTGCGCTTACTCTGCATGCCTCTGACTCTCTTCCCCTGATCCCTTAAGTCCCGAGTCTCTGGAGAATCCATCTGACCAGAGGTGAGTTTCTCAAAAGCTTTTGAACTTTGCCCAAATTTGTTTTGTGTCCCACTTTTGTTTTTTGCTTCACTTTCCTCCAGACAACCCCTCCTTGACCTCAAGCAGGCCTACATCCTCCTCATTGTAAAAGTCACAAAATACAAAGATCTATATGCCGCTTTCATCATTATATTTACTTATATTTACCACAGGCATGATAGCCAGATTCATTTGGGCTTTAATCAATATTTTTGAAACAGGGCAGTGATTATAGAGCATATAACTAAATAAATATTTAAACAACAGATCCATACAGGCCCAGTTATATATATGCAGTCAGTGGATTAACATTTAGCAGAGAAGCAACTTTTTTAGCCAATCATCAAGCTTCTGCATCATGTTTATTGTTGGATATTAAGTATTAACTGTCACTGTGGGAAACAAAGCCCTGTCCAATCCAATGAACTTTAGCATCTCTGGAAGAAGAAAAGCGTTTTTTATCCCAAAAAGATTGCAAAATGTTTCTCTGAAACAACCAGGTTGAATTTGAACCTGTGGTCCCAGATTTTCTTTTGCTTTCTTTTAGATGAATCCAAGTTAGATCTTGTAGAATCACTTTGAGCAGCTTTAATTCATTCAACATTAACTGGACAGTCATGCCTGTAGTAAATGTTTGTAAACTTCTGACCTGTAATGTGAAACAGAAACATACTAGTTCAACCCCCCCCCCTCCCTCCAATTCTTTATTCTGACCACCACTGCCACCTAGTGGTAGAATAAAGGTCAGCACCCTGAAATGCCCTCTAAGGACCTGTAAGGAATAGATAATGCTCCTCCTTTTCCAGAAAGTAACACCATCACTCCAGAAATCTATGAAGTGCGCAGCAGTTGTATATGAGATTCAGAGCACCGTGTGCCAGCCTTGTTTTATTCATGATATGTTCTGCACTTTTAATAACCTTGACCTTATCACTGACAAGCTGCTTCTGCGAGATTTATTGGGCCTTGTAAACTCTTTGAGGGTTTGCCAGGAGTAGGGTTCACAGAGGCTTCATTTTTGTTTGTTCAAATCTTTTTTTTTTCTTTTTTGTTGTTGTTTTTTTCTCTCCCCTTGAGAAAAAAAAAATGATGCCCTTAAATCATACTTTCTTGTTTACCTCAGCAGCTTTAGGTAAATATGTAGGGGGGCGGTTTCTGAGCAAAGTGAGCTTTTGACAAAGAAAAAAAACAACTTAATTCTTGACTTTTTTCTTGCATATATCTGCTGAGGTGGACTGGGCTGTGAAAGAGGATTTTATTTTGATTTTTCATTTATTATATCCAGGTTTAGCAGAGGGTGAAGCTTCCCTCCTTCCCTGTCTTGTTTGTCCCCCTGAATGCTTCCCTGTTCTATGTGCTGATTACTTTGTTTTGTCGTGTATCTTGTGCAATCTCTGTGTCATCTTTGGTTCCTTTTTGCCGTATACGTCCTCACCCTGTCTTTGTCTTTCTGTATAGCAGCCATTTGAAAATAGCGGAATCAGTTCCAGACGAGCAAACAGTTGCACAGAAACTGTCTGTTTACATTAGGACTGTGTGAATGTTGGCAGCATTTCTCTCAGGGAGCCCCAGTAAGTGTATCTGTATGCAGGAATGGCATTTGAGTGCACATACTCATCCACAAAGTGCGTTGGTTTCCTCACTCAAATCTGTGACAGTGGCACACAAGCCTCTTAAGGATAGATGGAAGTCTGCTTGTCTCTGCATCCAAATCACCACTGATGCTGCAGCAGTGAAGAGGCGGGAGATCTAACAGCTGCCTAAACAACAGCCAACCAGTGCAGCCTAGTTTAAGGCTCAGTAATATGCTAAAGCTAACAGCAAAACAGCCCCCTGCTACTTCAAAGCTCGGTCTGCATCCTGATATTCCTTGAAACGACCAAGAAGCTCTTAAGATTATGCTGAAGGACCAAACTTTCTTGCTTTTTTTTTTTTTTTTTCCCAGTAAATGCTTTAAAATATTTTGCAACTCAAACCATAAGATTCTGCTTCATTTACTGAAAATACAGACGTATTCATTGGCATCACTGGTAATGATGTGTATAAATCCTCCAAATAAATCTTTGATCATGGGTGAATAATGTTAAAAAATCCCTCCTCTAATTTAAGTGCATTGATCCAGTTTGAAGACATGCTTGATAATAAAATCCCAGATTGCATGATTATAAGAACCCATAATAATCCCTTAAGAATAAATCAGTTATGTTTTTGTTCAAGTTGATCCGACTTTCTAAGAACTCCAGATTAGTAACCCATCATTTTCTATTTTGTTTTTTTTCCTGGTTTTTCCTAGAACCACACAGGAAAAGAAAAAATCCCCCAAAGCTCGCTTTTAGAGAACTGCAACATTGATTTGGCATCTATGCAAACATTAGCAGGTTTTCTTATTTCTACTGTTCCTTTAACAGGAAAAACTCAAGTTGGTCCAACTCAGAGGAAATCTGAGGAAATCTAACATGAGCAAGTTAAATACCATGATAATTAACAATGTTAAGCTCATCAGGGAGGGACTAAAGCCATCAGGCTCGGGCTCCAAATGGAAGAAATGCGTAGGAACGCGAGTGTGATGGTACACCAACCAGCCCGGCTGATGTTTGAATCAGATAAGCTGGAAAAAAACAACGTGGATTCGTGGTTTTTGGCATTTTAAAATTTGCATCCATGTGGGACAAAAGAAGCACTCAGCCAGATGTCTGTGGTTTTTTTGTTTCATACCCTATGGATACATTTTCTACCAGATAATAATTGCATTGAGATTAAAGGTAGGTTTCTCATAGAAGGAAAAAAAATAATAAGAGCTCCTTGTGGGATCGTGTTACTACAATAAAAGATGAATTTATTTCTAGACATTCTCATCATGTTTATCGTGTAGGTCTCTTAAATATGTCTGAGATTATCGAAACTCTGAGATGAGAAAATACTAACAGCTGGTGTTTTTATGTTCTCCTAGTGAAAAGGCTCTGCTGGTGAACAAATTCGAGCTGAGCATCCGCACCGAGGCCACTCAGGGCTTGCTGCTCTGGAGCGGGAAGGGTGTGGAGCGTTCCGACTACATCGCACTGGCCATCGTAGACGGTCACGTCCAGATGACGTACGACCTGGGCTCTAAGCCCGTGGTGCTGCGCTCCTCTGTGCGTGTCGACACCAACCGCTGGATACGCATCAAAGCCAGCAGGTAAGAAGAAAGGAGATGAGGAATAGCTGAGGATCAGCATCAAAAGCTTTGTTTTTTTTCTTCTTCTTCAGGTTAGAGAAGGATTAGACTTAATCCATATTGTCTTTGCGTTGCTGAACACCAGGTGATATCTCACGAATCCTCTGCTTAGCTCTGACTTGATGGTTGTGATTAGTTTCAGATTAAGGTTATTTTCATGACCGGTTCACATACTTCTGAGCATTGTGCAACAAACAGCCCTGGTACGGATGATGCAGCTTAGACACCGTAATAAACGTTAAAATGGAGGAACATGATGTTGCAGCCCAGGATAGTGGTGCGTTCTGAAAAATGTAGGCAGAAGATTAAAATGAAAAATAGAATCTCAGGATATCACACCAACACTTATCTAATTTACTTCCTATACTCCATTCTGTCTCATTGCAGCTGCAAACTTTAATGGATTTTTTTCAGATGTTATGTGATAGACCGGCACCTGAATGTAAATACACATTAAATGATACATGATGTAGTTTTCAGTTCCTTATAAATAACCTGGAAACTGCTACTTTCATTTATAACGATCCCCTGTGAAGAAAAACATTGTAGAACCAGCTGTATGTTTTAGGAAATATGTCTTTTCCTGTTTTTGAATGGTGGAGAATGAAATTTTTGTAATTTATCCCAAGAAAACAGCTAAACATCTGAAAGTTTTCAGCCTTTCAGCAGCTTCAATTCAATCTAAATCAGTTCATTTATATACGTAGCTGCAATTCACTGCATCCCAAGTAACTTTACAGAGACAATTCAATCAGATCATCCAGTCAGATTGTTTAAAAGTTTTTCATCTAAGGAAAACCAGCTGTAGACAGTACATATTTACTTGCATTGTGTCCTTGACTCTACAGCAAACCCTCACACTCAGCATGCATGGAGCGACAGTGGAGAGGAAAAACTCCCTTTTAACAGGAGAAGAACCAGGCTTAGTGTGACCAGCCTTCTGCTAAGGCAACTAGGGTTCAACGAGACAGAAGCAGACATTCAGTACATAGAAGCACTGATCTATAAATACTTTCTTTCTTAGGAAAGCTAACTGTAAACTTGCGCCACAAGGGGCTCTGTCAGCGAAAGAAACAGTTAAGCTAATGAGCTATGAGCTAGTTTTCATTTTGGAGGGATGAAAGAGAGTATATACATTTAGAGTAAAAACTGATCCCATAGAAACAGGAGTAACCATTGAGAAAAAAGGCCAAACTCTATATCAATTATCTAAGGTGTCGATAGCAGCAGCCCAGCTGAGATTCCTCTCTAGGATCGTATCACAGCTAAACAGGACCAGGCCAGATGAAGCTACTATGATGAGACAAAGCAGAGAGAACATAAAGTTTGGGGTTGAACTAAAAATACTGCAGAATGTGAGAATAGAGATAGAATGAAGCAGAATGATGGAAAGTGGTCCCTTTGTCCTCCAGCAGTCTAAGCCTATAGCAGCATAACTACAGAGACTACTTGGGATAATCTGAGCACTCTAACTATAAGCTTTATTAAAAAGTAAAGTTTTGTATTAAATCTAATTTAAATTGTAACAATTTGTTCAGGAAATGTTGCTTTTTTTCCCCAAGACTGTTGTTATTTTATTATTATAGGTACAGCTAATGAAAATAACACCACTTTTTTATTAAATGAAACTGTCTTCTGGACCTTTCTGCTTTAGAACCGATAATAAAGTTTTTTTATTATATGGTTCTGCAGTTTATTTACCAATATAAACATGCATAATCCATGGAGTGAACACTTATTGCAGAGGCCCGTAAAGACAAGTATAAAAGATGGATAATCTTCCTAGAAGTGAAAAAACGCAAAGCATGCAATACTTTTGTGTCACACACTGATGTCACGTTAACTGATTTCTTCATTAGGAACAAATTAACAGCCTGAGCATTGAAAAAGACCCATTTAACATCTTCAGCATGTTCTCCACTTTATCGCCAGCGAACATTTGTTTTCACCATCGCCGCAAACGGACCCCTTCTGTGGATAATTAGATTGGTTTTTGTCATTTAAGGCGAGAACAATCGATCCTCAAAAGGCCGCTTGCATCCATTTTAAAATGGGGATTTAGCCAGATTTCATCCCAGGCTTTTTTTTTTTTACATGGAGGATGCCGAAAGATGTTGGAGGGAAAATGATGCAGCTAACATGGTTCCACTGTGTTCTGTGTTTGTTCCCCACTTTTAATGACTCTCTCTCAGCTGGAGACTTTCCTTTAGTGATTTTTAATTTGCATAGACTTTAGATTTGTAAAGTGTTTGCAGCACGGAGGCCGCGAAATGAGCGAAGCTCTTCCAGCATCTGTTAGCTGCTAGGCTCATTTAGAACGCTGTTTGGCAAATGCACTTATGCGAGTGTTCAGTTTACTGGAAGCAAAGTAATTTGATGGAGATAGATTTGGTGTTTCACAGTAAAGGAAACGCTACTGGGAAGTCTGGGATTGGATTTTAGTTGCATTGAAAGCTGACAGAATTAAATTAAAAGTTAAAATTTATTGCCTATCCAAAGGGATTTGTCCTTCCTTCCTTCCTTCCTTCCTTCCTTCCTTCCTTCCTTCCTTCCTTCCTTCCTTCCTTCCTTCCTTCCTTCCTTCCGTCCTTCCTTCCTTCCTTCCTTCCTTCCTTCCTTCCTTCCTTCCTTCCGTCCTTCCTTCCGTCCTTCCTTCCTTCCCTACCCCTCTTAAGTCCTTTTTTTGTTGTTGTTTTCCTTTCTTCATTCCTTGCCTCCTTCCTCTCTTGTGGCTTGTCTTTCTCTCCTCACCACCTTCCTTTCTTCTGTTCCTCCTTCCTTGCCTCCTTGTACTTTTACTTCTCTGCTTCCAATGTTTTCGCCATTTCTTTACTCTTTGACGCTTTCATTAGACTAAATATGTCTGCACCTTTTACCTGCTCCTCAGGGCGCTCCGGGACGGCTCTCTTCAGGTGGGCAACGAGGCGGCGGTAACAGGGTCATCTCCGTTACGAGCAACGCAGCTGGACACGGATGGAGCCCTATGGTTAGGTAGGTTTCCACTCGCAACATTCAACTAGAAAATCTGTAGCTGTGTTAATTAAACCTGCTTGAATATAACTAAGGGTACAGTACTGTCAAATTACAGTAATTAACTCATCGGGAAGAAAAAGTTGTTTGTAAAAAAAGACCCATTCTGGTTCTGAGGTGAGAAAAGTGAAGCTTTCTGATTAATTCTGAACTTTTCTGCTTTTCTGAATTCAACAAGACCAAACCCAGCCTATCTATGGAAGGTTAAAAAAGAAAAAATGAAATATATAAATACAGCATATGTGTTTAAACTTATAATAAAATAAATAAATGTACTGTCAAATAATTAAATGTAGATTGAAATAGATAAAGGTGTTCATGAAGGTGCCATTAAATAAATATGTACCTTTTTTATTTAATAGATCATTAAACTGTTGAATATAGCTTGAAATAATAAAATTTAAAATTAAATAATTGAAATAAATTATTTTTTATGAGATTAGTTAATTACCGAGTTTAATAGGTGAAGTTGACAGTTTAGTAATTTTCCCAATGAGACCGCTGCACAGAAGCCATTAAATAAATAAATAAATATCAGTAATAAATAATAATGTATATGGAAATACTTTTATTTTTACAAAAAATAATTCATATTAGGATTTTAAAGGTATATTTAATTTAGTGTTTTAAATGTTTTAATTCATTTTAAATTTCACAATTTCATGGTATGTTTAAGTATTTAATAATGTATTATATAATTAAATAACAAAACATAACCTGATTCTTCCTAAAATGCAAAGTGAGTATCGGAAAAGGGAGGCATCATTGAGAGGGGAAGTGTACGGAGCGACATTTTATGTGACTTGCCTCATGCTGAGGTGCACTCAGGTAGAGGCATGCATCCACGCACAGGAGGCAACACAGTGGAACAGGTGCTGATTGAGTCCTGCAGCACGAATATATAATCCTCACACAGCTCTTATATCGCAAGCCCTTCTTCATTTTAAATCCCCTTTTCACTGTTCATCATTAATTCATCTGTAACTTGCATGAAATTAGCCCTGTCGACTTCTGATTCGGAGGCTCCCAATCCGATTAATGGGGGCAGGGACAGGGGATGTAAGGAGCTTGAAAGGGATATGAACTCACAATCGAACAAAACAAGAAAGGAAAAGGAGAGACTGTGAGAAGGTGAGATTAAAAAAAAAAGAGAAACGAGGTGCAATGGCAGCCAGGTAAAACATTAAAAGCCAGGCTTAGCCTCTGAAGGCATGCTCAATATAGATGTTTCATGCTGATTTAGCCAGAAAGGCACTAATGACAACTTTGAATTTGCTGGTTTAGAAAAGTAGCTCACACAGCAATTAGGAAATAAAGTCTCCAAACACTGTAGGGCTTGGTTATTCTTTCTTTTTGTTTAAAGAAGGTTAAAATTACTTAGAATAAAAAAGGGGACTGATGTAATCAAGTAACAAGATACTTTTAGTTATTTTAGTTTGCATAGGGGCTTCGTAAATCACAGCCTTTCCTTTAGGAGTTTTTTCTCCTTGGAAGACTTGAAGAGGATGTGAATCTGAGCATTGTTGGTAGCTTACAGTTTTGCATTGTTAGCTGCTCAAAGTTAGCTTTGGTAATGGCCGACAATCGGCGTTGCTGTTGACAGAGCTAGCAAGTCTCACACAATGAGCGTGTTTGTTTTTAGCGGCGACATAACACATGTTGAAGCACCACACCATCCCCATCTCATGGCTTTCAAGAGAATAACCAGGAGTACGCGAACATTATTTGGAAGACAATGGGATCTCTGGTCCAAGCAGTAGACTGTGGATTGTTTTTCACACCAAGAAAACCTTTTTTTTCTTTCGAAATAATGCATAAAACTGTATTTTCTTAATATAAATATACTTCAGGTTTAGATCATTTGATCCTTTTCAATTAGCTGTGAGCAGGTTAAAAATAATGGGCAGGCTAGTTACAGTCATTATCTTCATGTGCTGTCAACACCTTTCATTTTTCTGAGTCAGACTTAAAATAAATGTTTCTCTTTTGTCATAGCTTAGTTTCTTTTGCTGGTATTCAGACCCTCTGTTTTTTTTCCTTAGATTTGAAAAATAAGCTGTCAAGCTGTCATGTCCATCAGCCGGCGTCTTCGTGTGAAACATCAAAGGCTGACAAAACCAAGCGGTTGCTCTGGCTGTTTTGTAGCGAAACATTTCAGGGGATTTTCAGGTTTAATTTGTTCACAAATCCGATCTCCCGTCCTGCTGCCTGATGTTGAAAGGAATGCTCCGTCGGTTTTACACGAGATCAGTTTACTAATGATTCAGTGGTGGAAAAGGGATGTCTTCAGAAGCTCTAAATGAGAGAAGAAATAACTTCTGGGCTTAGAATTTATTTTATCTTAAATCTCTTTGTTAAATTAACCAGTGAACTTAGTCTATATATTTTTCCTGGGTCAAAACGTTACATATAATCTTACATATAAGCCTAAAGCTACACAGTATAACATTTCGCCACTAGGGGCGCTAGATTTGTATGCAGAAACCACTTTATGTTGGGATTAAAGTGTTTGGGCAACAGAAAGAACAAGTATTTTAGAAAAAATAAGAAACTTCTGTAAATCCTAGAAGAAATTCTTATCAGAAATGATGGAGCTCATTACATTTATCTCTGCTTTTCAGCATGGTTGATAAATTTTAAAGGTTTAGGTCGAGGTCACTTATGAAGCTAAAAAAAGACGTGCAAAGAAAATTTCAACTGGAAAGAAACTTTGTGCAAAAGAAAAAAAAAAATATCTACCTGAAAAAAGTTTGGTCAATAAAATAACATTTTAACCTCATGTTTTCTTTTAGGATCATTTTATTTTTTTTTACAAAACACCTTAATAAATTTTATGGCTCCAGTTAAGCTCCCTAGTTAGAAGGTTGATGTGTTTATATCCAAGTGTCAGACGTGAGCTTTAACTAAAGCACAAGAGGAGCCTCTGGTCTAGAATCAGCGAATTCAAGAGCTCATTCCAGCCTCCACCCACCTGAAAATATGTTTGAATGCTGAAGGAATACCAGAAAACTAACAGATATGACTTTATTTCACCAACTTTGCCCAAAAGAAGGATCTGTTGTTAACCTAGAATGATGTTAGAGGCTTGTCGATGTCTACAAATCACTGGTTTTTCTATAGGGTAAAAGTTTGTTTTAAAAAATGCATATTCTTCTTCAATGCAACAATCATTATTGACAAAAAGTCTTTTGCAATTGGATTTTTTTTTATCTTTTGAAAAAAGCAGCAGTGTGTTATAAAGCCGGTGAGCAGAAATAAGGAGGAGCTTTCCAGGCTGCTGTAGCTGCATTTAGTTCTCCAACCAACTACTGACCCTGTTTGTTAAATGACTAAATGGACAAACTTCAATTATCTGATCTAATGAATGACAGAACATCAGTCAATATTACAACAGGCTTTGGCAGAGAGGATTTTTCCACGGGCCTGACCCACATTCTCAGCTCTGCTGCTCAGCTCCTGAATATATTTACATTCATACAGTCAATCCAACAAAAATGTTCTTCCTTTTTGAGTCAAGGTAGTTAAATAGGGACTTTATGTATAATTTTGATCCTGTGTGGAGCATATTTTGAAAATATACTAAAGGTAGCATTAAAAGCCTCACATTGATATAAGATCTATAAAGACCATGAAGAGTTTGGGTGATGTATTTGTAAAGGGATGTGTTGTAGGTTTGGGTTAACCTCCATCTGTCCCTCCTAAGGTGGTCTGGAGGAGCTGGTCGTGGCGCGTCGTTTGCCCAAGGCCTACAGCACCGGCTTCGTCGGCTGTATCAAGGATGTGGTGGTGGACGGCGTGGAGGTGCACTTGGTGGAGGACGCCTTAAACAGCCCGAAAATATTACACTGTTCCGCGGCCAAATAATCAGGATGAAAGAAAGCACTGCGAGACCGGAGAATCAAAAACATCAAACAAAACAAGAAACCCTCCCACCTGCTCCCTACGTAACGCCCATGTCTCCTGCTGTAATTATTTTCTATTTTTGTATACTTTTCATCGCTTTTTATATGGGGAAATAATGAATACGTTGTTTTTAAGTTTGTTTGGTTTTTTTTGCCATTTTCTTCTGCCTCTACACCTCCATCACACATTTTATTGTCCTTTTATTTTTTTTCTAAAAAAAAAAGCTATTTTCTTTGTATTGATTTTGTTGTTACCTTAAGAAAAACATCACTTTTTTTTTTTTATTACTCACTCATTACTTGAATACGGTGGACCTTGCTTCTAATCTCTGGTTGCTGCCTTGTCTTGGTGCCATATCTACCAACCACGTTCCCCCTTCCTCCCCAAGCATGGCCTAAACATCCTCAACATACAGACATACATTCCCTGTTCTCAGCCGGAGCACCGTATGCGTTGCGTCCAGCTGGTATAGACTCGATCCGGATCCCTCTGTATTATTCAATCCACTATATTTTCCTAATGAAATATCAGCCAAGCTGCTACAGTGAGTAAGTGCACTGTCAAGCTACTCGATCAACTCCCATCTCACAGCTTCAAGGAAAGAAGAAAAAAAAAGAAAAGAAAGGCGTTCCAGTCGACCCCATCAGAGCCTTTAGTTTTGAAATATGACTAACAGCGCAGCCCTGACGTGATGGAGAGAGCTCTGCGCCACACAATGACTCTCATATCATTAATCATGAATCATAGATACTCATAAATGTTATAAATATAGACTATATAAATAATACCTAAGACTGTGAATATGTAAGATGGGTTCTCTTCTGAGATTTGTGCTTTTCATGTACTGTTGTGCGCTCTGTTCTACAATCAGCAGATGAACTAATGTTCACCACTATAAATGCATGCATTTCTGCAGTGTTGGTTAGAATCTGGGTTTTTTTCTGTTTATTTTCTTTTTTTTTTGGTTTATCTGTTATTTACATCGTGTTTAAAGAAAAGAATCTAATTTGAGGAAAGAGTCTTGTTTTGTTTTTTTTTTTGTTTTTTTGTCTTATTATTTGGTCTTTGGAGTTAATTCTGCTGGAACTCGATCAAGTTGTTACCGTATCCGACCTAAAGGAGGCGCTGAAAGCAAAGGCTGAAGAAAAAGGACAGACAGACAGAGAGAGAGAGAAAA
This sequence comes from Jordanella pulchra, assembly GCA_034780135.1. Lineage (NCBI taxonomy): Eukaryota > Metazoa > Chordata > Actinopteri > Cyprinodontiformes > Cyprinodontidae > Jordanella > Jordanella pulchra. The sequence continues at coordinate 8,967 of JAUZNJ010031611.1, read as the reverse complement.
AAGGGGAAGGGAAGAGGAGATCTCCCGGGAATGTCCTGTAAAACTATAATCAGCTCTCATGACTAAAGACACAAAATAAACCCTTCCCCTAACTCTGCTTGGGATTTAATTCCTTTTATTTTTGTTTTTTTAGTCTAAGAACATTCCTGGAGGCAGACATTAAGCTTTGGCTGTTGAATGAGAGTAAGATGGATGATGGTGAAGAAGATGCTGGTACGTTCTGAAGCCATAACAGCCGCTAAAACTGAGGGGAAAAAAAACAAACATCCACAGTCCTGCAGTACTTTTCAAGTTAACATAGCAAAGCATGGAGCGTTGCAACGTGGAGCCGGACGCAATAAACTGAGCTGACTGACTTAAAGACACTTGTTTTGATATGAGAACCTTGGCAATATCCGACTACAAAAACCATGCCTGTTTGTGACTGAGTATCACATGGTCTTGTACCTCTTTTTTTCCCCCTTCCTGCTTATGTTCTCCTTTTAATCTTCTGGCGACGTGTTTTTGTACTGCCCTGCAGTTTTAAAGTGTAAATTTAGCTAAAGTGTGATCTGTGCAGGTTTCTGTTTTTAGTAATATACACTGGAGCCATGTCTGACTCGTCTTTTCACCCATAAAATGATAAACTTCTGTGTGTGGGAGACGTATCGCCCTACAGCTATTACTGTGTTCTACGTATCCAAGTTCTGGGAAACCCTTTTCTGGTGTCCCAAGTTTCAGTTTTATTTCAACAAGCTGTTCTTTGAATTTGACCCAAATGGGCTGAATTGGATGAACTGGAGGAAAAAAAACAAACAAAAGAAGAGACCCCTGCGGCGGGAGAGTCCCTATATGGCTCTGGTGGAAACTGAATTGCCTTAAAAAACCTGCCACCTCTGCTGTGAGCAGGTCATAAAGACATCACCCATCTTCCTTTTTTCCTTATAATAGCCGGTGTATTAGCCTCATCCCGCTAACGTAAATGAGTACTACAGAATGATAACAATATTAGTAATAATCCCCCCCAAAAAACTGAAAAAAATATCCCAGAGGGTTTCTGCAATGGTTTTCTTAATCTCTTTACCGCTTTTATCTCTGTTTTCTGTTCTTTATTTATGTCTCCATGTTGATTATCCTCCATGTCTGACCTCTGTAAACTACTGTCTGACTGTGAGGACCTCGTCAGCGGGCAGCGCACCAAGTAAGAGTGGCATGACCTGAACATTACTAACTTTATGACCTTTGTCTTGTGTTCCTACCACCATGAAATAAAAACGTCAACCAGATCCAACTCTTTCTTCATGCTTGCTTTTATTTTTGATTTTTTGATGCACATTTTACAAAACTTTAAGTGATTGGTAAATAAAAACGAGCCATAAAGAAGCAGCTGAGAGTCCCATGGTGGCTCTGGAGGTGTATCCTTTTATAGAGATTTACACTTGTTTGGCCTCTGTAGAAGAGAAAAAAAACAAATAAATTGTAAAAGCAGCTTTCCTGTTTGCCAGAAGTATAAATGTACTGCAGATATGTTGAAGAATGAGCCCTGATAAGATACATTGTTTTAAGCTACGTGCAAAAAACCTAATGTTAGAAAGGTGAGGCCACACACTGCAGTAAACTCTCTACACACGCAGATCTTCAACCCACTGTCCTGCATGTTACGAGATAGTGAAAAACATTTTTTACTATGTAGATCTTCCAGGCGCCTACAAAGTACCACCCTGCAGCTGTTAAGCATGTGCTCCGTTTGGAGCTTATGTTCATTTAAATCCAAGATCCATTTAAAACAAAGCTTTTGTTGTTCTAGTTTAATATTAACATACATTTCCTTTTATTTGAATAAAATAAACTTAAACTTTTCATAATAATAAAAGAAATCATAGAGAATTAAAAAAGAAACACGGTTTTCAACCAAATAAAAATACAATTGAAGCAAAAAAAAATGCTGTTTCATGTTGTAATTTTCAAGCTACAAAGACAACCTGCTGTAGGTCCCTTTATTGAAATGTATGTAAAAAAAAAAAACAGCAACAAGAACAAAAAAGCGCATAAGACATGAAGTATGCTAATGTTAATGCTGCATGGCTCCAGGCCTGCAGGTACAGACCTCTGGCCTAGTCAAAGTCTAGTAACAGATGCTCTCCATCCAGTTTAAATGAGCCATAGAATTGCAAAGAACAAACACTTTACCAACTGGACATGCAAAGCTGGTAGAAACATGAACTAGAAGACCTTTAATCTGAAATTGTAGAACTGATATGACTACAATTGTAATCCTAGATCTGTTTGCCTCTGACCTGAGTTTGAACTCAAAGGAAGTATTTGGAGATATTCAAATCATGATGTTTACAACAATATTCTAAAGGTATCAAGTCTGAACAGGGTTTAAACTCCAAAAGCTGTGGTTCATAATATTCTAGGAATTTATATCGATTTAAAAATAAATCAAACTTTGCAACTGAAAATCATGAATTTTCATACCGTCTCTTTTGTTAGCTTGAAATCATTCCCATGCAAACAGGAAGATATTACAAAAAATACATTTCTCATGGATGAAAAGGCTGTTTGTCTAATAAATCCTATTGATCTAACTTCCTATTTTTTATTCATATATGTCTTTAGTTCTTATTCTTTAAAACACTCACAGGAATCTGTGATGCTTTTATTTAACTAACCTAAAAAAAAAAATCTCAACACAACTTTCCCAAAATAGTCTGAGTATCTTTTTTTTTTTTTTGCATTTTCACTAAGCCTTGAGATTTAACAAGAGCTATTTCTTTCATGCTAATGACAAACAAGGACACTGCTCCGTGTGTTGTCTTAATTAAATCTTGAAGAAATGTGTTACTTGAAACGGTTCTACCCATTGACAGATCGTTTCAAGGAAAACTGTGGCTTCCATGTTGATGTCGGTCTAGGCATTATGATTGAAGGCATATCCAGGATTTAAATCAGCAGGATACTTTATAAAATCTAAATCAGGGAAATGAAGAGAAAGGCTTCCAGGAGCGACACAGGTCTTATAAGACCAGTTAAAAAGGGTGGACACAGATTTACCATTTTAATAATTCATTTTGATTTATGCTTCCACTGAGCAGAGAAGTAGCCAAGAAGCTAAAGATGTTCTGAGGTACGTCTGACGCACAATTTGTCAATAAGGATGAATTATTCACCACTTTTAGATCTACTCTGGGCAAAAAGATCAGGTAACCTTTCAGCTTTATCTGGTAAGGTATTGGGTCTTGCATTTTTTTTTCTTAAATATCATATCTTTTTTTGGTTTAATTAATTTTTTTTATTAGATACTTAAAACTGTGAGACAACTGGTGTTTAATCAGGATGAAGCCCCCAAAAATACATTCAAAGCAGCTTTGTAAAAAGTAAATAAGGAAAACAATGATTGGAATGGTTGTGAGTACAAATATGAATCAAATGAATCTGTTCCTGAAAACCCATCAATTATAACAAACTACTCATTTTAAGGAAGGATAGTATAATGTTAAATTTGAATATAGTCAAAGCTACAAAAAGTGTGTTTGAGAAAAATTTGCAGAAGGACGGTTATGCAAGCATATTGAGTCTGTATGCTTCCTTATAAGTCTAGAAAATTATTAGTTTTAAAACCTATAAAAGTTGTTTGTTTTATATTCATTTAATCCTGAAAAAAACTCAAAACCGCATCATTGAACGCACGAAAATAGACACAATATTCAGGATGTCAGCTTGCCAGCTTCTCCATTTAAAGTTTGGAGGTGATCCAGTTTTATCAGTCTTTTCCTCTTTGCTCTTTTCGAGTCCTTTTCATTTTTATGGAGAAGCAGTCTTGAGACCCAAGCAGGTCAAAGGCCATGGCCTAACATAGCGAGGCCCAGCAGGACGCCCCGGACATCCTGTTTTCAGTTTCCTGGGGGGAGTCTTTGTGCATCTGGGTCTGCATCATTCCCATAGTCAACAGGACATCATTTTTTTAAGGTAATAAAAAGCGAAACTTCACGTCAGGAACTGATTTTTACACTTATTTTTATTTGTTATGCATTAGATTTCACACACACTTGGTTTCTTTTTTCATCACATTGTAGAACTATTTCTAAAAATGATGTTCAGGTTCTGACTTCTGGTAGCAGTGAGATTTAAGGCGCGTTACTAAATTATTCAAATGTTATTTATGGAGGTCAAGAATGTTAAAGCTTACCTCTAATCATGCCTTCAAAGAAGAGCAGAAGCTGTACACGCATTAATAAAAGATAAAAGTTTAAAGAAGTTAAAACTTTAGCTTTGTGAAGATTCAGTCAGTCTCTACTGACCTTAAGCATTCACAGACATAGAAGCAACGATTAAATATGTTCAAATAGAGTTTATATGTTTCTTAGGTACCAGAATGTCTCTCCTCCAAACAGACTCCATGAGGACTGTTCTAAATATTAGACCGTTACCTTAAGCAAATATTTTAATGACCACATTTTGAGGCTGTTTTTAGTCACTGGGGAAGCTCCCAAAAAACCCATGCAGCATTAACATAAGTCTGATGCACGGTTGAATGAAACAGAAAAGCCAAAGTCAATTCCGATTCACTCTAACAGGACTCTAAAAAAACATGGCTACCATATTAATATAAATAAGTTACCCAGTAACAAGTCTTGTCGTTTGCATCAACAAATCATTATAGTCATGAGGTCACAGAGGGAAAATGTCCCTTTTTATGCCATGCAAAATTATTAATCCTTCTACACACAACCACCAACATCCATCCATCCATTATAATCTTTACTGCAGTTATATGAGACAGACTTCTGTTTGACATACAAGACTTCCCATCAGTTGTTCCCTTTCCTCGTCTGTTACAGAGAAAGAGAAGTTATCTGCTTCCCTGCATTTTTAACCATGGTGATTGGTTCAGAGTGATCTGCTGGTTTTCCTTCACAAATTGGAGCCTAACTTAAAAGAACCCAAATGAGGGGTGTGAAATGCCATGGGCAAAAATAAACAAAAATGCATGTGCAATAACTAGTTGGTATAAAAAGATTACATGCCAAAAACATAGATGTGCAAAGAGATTTGGTCAGCCTTATTAAAATGAAATAATTGGCTCCCTGTAGCTCAGAGAATAGATTTTAAAATCCTTCTGTTAGTCTAGAAATCACTGAATGGATCAGCACCTCATTACATGACAGATTTGTTGTCAGTGGATCAACCTCCCAGAACCACTCAGGTCTTCTAGTTCCAGCTTCTTTGTCCACGCAGAACCAGAACCAAACATAGAGAAGCAGCATTCAGCAGTTTTTCTGATATTCCTTATATATATATATATCTATATCTATATATATAGATATAGATATATATCTATATCTATATATATATATATATGTATATAATTTGTAAAAAAAAATAAACCAATACTTGCATTATTTGTTTGTCTTTTTCTTTTACTAATTTATCCTTCCTGTTATTTGCTCTCTCACTGTTTATCTTGCAGTCTGAATGTCCTGTCAAAGATCATCTACATTTCCTTTTACATAACTTCTTAGATCTCAGCACTTTCTCTTTTTTCAGTTTTCTGAGGTTGACACTTAGAATTTTCTTCACTCCGTAACAACTTTCCAACTAGTGTTGTTTTATGTATGGTAGGGTAGGGCTTCGATATAACGTGTTATTATAGGAAAAAGATCATAATTTTAATAAATTGACCACATAGGTGACACTAAGAGCCCAAAAACTAAAAAAAAATCATCTAATTCTACTTACCAGCTATTTACTTGCAACTCTAGAAAAACTAGAGTTGCAAGTAAAATGGTACCAATGATCTAAAATAATGATTACTTTGCCTCAGTTGCAAATGTATTATGACTTGAAAAGCCACACACATTAAAATTTGACTTAAAAAGCAATGGAGCACATTAAATAATTGATCAGATTCTTACACAACAGTAACAAGACATTCTGCATTTCACAGTTTGTTCTGTTCAATTCAAATTTAAGTCACTGACTTTTTCGTCATCATTTTTATTTTTTATTTTTTTGCTGCTTTGATTATGTAGTTGTTATGCTTTTCAGACCTTGCCTTATTTAATTCATTTACTGTTGGTGTTATTGTTACAGGTGTTACTTTATTAGTATTTCTTATGTTTAAGTTTGATGTCCTGATGGCTTCATCTCTCTTTATCTCCTCTTGATTGTTATTTTTCTTTTTTCTGTGTTCCAACACATCTTAGCCTGGTTATTTACTCCCCCTCCTTCAGCAGGTATTTCTTTACTGTCCCTCAGCTGTACCTCATGTAATCTGATTAGCTCTTCTGGTTTGCTTGTCATTTCCTCACCCCTGCCTCATGTTCACTTGTTCTTGTTGTTCTCTGCTGCACTCTTCCATTTCCCTGCCTTTTGCTGTAATCCATTACCAATACCTGTTTCCACCCAATTGTTCTGTTCATTTCTCTGTCCATGTGCCCTGCTCTGTCCTGTTCATATTTTACTGTAGGTCGTCTGTATATCTTTTTCAAGATTATTTAATTTCACTCTTCAAGTTACTCTCAGCACTTGGAGCAGAAAAAACTTCTTCAAACAAGACACATTACTCTGAAAAAGATCCTGAGATATAAACAGCATTTTAGATCACCTTATCCTGGGGAAAGAATAGAAACATGAAAATCTTGGAAATACTCTCTATGCATTAACACAGCTATTTGTGATATGATGTGTTGCCAGTTTTTTAGGCATATTGCAACAGACATTGCTGTTTTATGTCATCTCCCGCAGGCTCTAGGAATTTAAGTGTAAAAAAAGAAAGCTTATAAGCATGTTTTGGTAAGTGAGAAACCCGAGAAAATATATTTTTAAGGGATATGGTTCTGATTAAGCATTTAAATAGGTGCAAAACCAAGCGTAGGGGGACTTCATATGGGTCTAAGACATTATTAGGGATTACAAATTAAAAATTTAATGGGCATCATATGCAAGCAGCATAATCTGAATATTAGCTTTTTTAGATTAAGGTCAGTAGTCAAAGTATTCTTATGCATAAGAAATGTGTGCTAAATATTTCCGTGTTACTGCCTGCCAGATAAAAAACAGGCTTTGTTGTCTAATGGGATCCTACACATGACTGCATGATTGACTGACTTCCTAACTAAATTAATAACTTGTTTATCTAGCGGCTTAGATAACCTCTTAAAATGACTGGCATGCTTAACTTGAAACGTTTCCATTAGCTGCAAAGTTGGACACATGCTGATTTTCTCACTGTGTTAGAAGTCAGAAAAACACAGATTAAAATAAAACTGGAAAATACGGAGAGGACCACCACTGGGTTGAAAATCAGGAACTTCCAGCCTCTTTTCTTTAAAGGGGGTCATTATCTCCTCCCCCTTCATCATCACACCATAATCATTTGTCTCTTTACCACAAGTACATGTTTCCCTCATCCGTATCTGTATTCCATCTGACTTTCTGCTCTCTGAAAGGTTGGCCTTTTTAAATTATGCTGCATCAGTGGGGGAGGTGGGGAGTTGGGTTTGTAAACTGCTTGTCCTTGCATAAGAGACTAAAGGAGTGCACAATAGAAGAGGGAGGAACAGAAAATGTTGAGTCAATAGATGGGAGAAGAATTTGGGAAGACAAGAAGTGGTGGAAGAAGGGGGTAGAGACAAAAAGGGAGACAGGTTCAAAGAAGGAGTAACTGTTACTTTATGTGATTGTTTAAGAATGGACAGATGTGAAACAACATTATAATAGGTAATGTGATACCATTTCAAAGTATTAAAATCCCTTTAACTATTTAACAATTAGTTATGTTACAACCACAATCTTTGTGGTTTAATCTGATTTTGAGTGATAAAAAGTATGTCACTATGGTTAAGAAAAACGATTGAAAAATACATGGTATTCAAACCCTTTTAAGATAAAATTACATGAACATCATGTGGCATAATTTTTAATTTCACTTCTCTAAAACAATAGTTGTAAATCTATTTTATGGAGTGTCTTTACTAGCTGCAAAAATGTTGGTCCATTTATATTTGCAAAATAGTTCAGGCTGGATGGAAAGAGTATTTGAATAACCCTATTCACAACTTGCCTTTCATGCCTAATTATATTTCAGTATTTACTTTGAATCCAACATATGAGTATGCTAAGATATTAAACTTTTCATTGAGAGTTTTCCTTAGATAGATATGTGTTGTGATTTGGCGCTATATAAATAAACTGAATTGAATTGAGAGCTCAGATTTAAAAGACCTGAGCCCTCTTCCCTGATGTAACTCCTTGCATCTCCCCATCAGCTCTGACAAGCTTATGATGGTTTTTTTTTAATCTCAAGTATTTGTGGATTGTAACTCTGAACTTGAAGTTGCAGAGAAAAATGAAACAGATGTTTAGTAATTGTCATTTTTTTTGTTTTACAGTTACAAATAAGTTACATCTCTTTAAATGTTAAGAACACGTACACAGATACTTCTTTGTATCTGTCAAAATTACAAAGTTGCACCTTTTTAAAATTCTTCACTTTAAAAATTGTCCTCCAAGACACACAGAAAAAAATCTCTTGCATTCCAAATTTTCAAAGACAAATGGTGAAAAATACATTTAAAAAACATTATTACAATTTTCAGATGTTTTCGATTATTTCTTTTTTTTCCTCCACACGACTACAAATCAGTGAAATCAATTGCTGTCAGTTGCAAATTTAGCAAGTTTTTACAAGTTACTCCTTCACCTAAACCTTCGCTACAAATGTCCCGCTGTAGTTGTGCAAAACTGATCTGTTTGGGTAGTTTGCATAGCTGGTCAGCAGAGGGCACAGCCTGCTAGGCCAGTATGCATCTACCAGAAAAAGATGTAAGGCCCATTTCAATGTTTCCAATTCAATTCATATTTATTTATATAGCACCAATTCACAACACATGTCTTCTCAAGGCACTTTACAGAGGCAATTCCAAAGCAAGCAGCCACTGGTATATAGAGTATATACAGTTTAGCACGTTTTTAGCAAAACTA
>JAUZNJ010031610.1:0-14132 GCA_034780135.1 Jordanella pulchra | reverse complement strand
GTTCAATGACATTGTTCAGTATTATTCTATGCTCGAGTTCTGTTCCTGGCGGGTTTGTACAATTTATTTAGGATGGTACAATGTCAAAAAGTTAATAGTTTGTTTTACAAGCCTCTGTTTCAAGACCGTAATGTTTCTGAGGAAACAAAGTTAATATAAGTTTACATTGTACTGGTCATGAATAACTTTAAAAGAAAAGAAATTAAGGTTAACCAGAGTGTAAAACATCCAACACAGTGCTAATAATTTCAGAGAAGTTTATTCTCTCCTTTTTAAGAGAATGGAAATACAGAAAAAGATGGGCTGAAAGTGGCCGATCACGATTTAGAGTGTGGTCTGGGGTTTGGGGCTTTAAATGTGGCTTGGAAACTTGTTTATCCTGACAGTTTCTTATATGCCTGCTCTTGGCTTAGCTGCAGAAAATGAAGAGGGAATTACAGCATGTCTATGCAGATAATCCCAAAGGTATTCTCATGTTTGTCAGATTTAAGTGGAGAGTACATATTTATTTTCTGGATCAAAATAACATTAAAAATCTGGATCCAAAATCTGACAAAAATTGAGAATCTGGGTTAGGATCCACTTGTGGCAATTGCCCTACACTGCATTCAAGAGTCTAGGAGAATACTGTGAGGAAAAGACACACACTATGCAAATGCTGGAAGGTTGTATGAGTTGAATTCAAGCTTAAATATATGGGTTTTTTTTCAAAATCCTCCTAGGACATCGATTTAATGTTGGTTGTTCTTCTGCTGCTAGACGGCACACTCTGTAGTTGTCTTTATGTCCCTCAAAAGGTGCAGGTCTGAGTCTATCATTATATCCAGTTGGTAGGTCTGATCGGTGGTTTCCCGGAGTGAACACAGAAGCTATGTCCAAAGATTACTTCAGTTTTGTTTCTAATGAGCTGAAGAAAATAATTGCACTCAAATGCACTGATTTATTCTAAACATTTACCCAGCCCTTCAATGGGTTAATAGTCAACTGATCGTATTATACTGTAGAGCTGTGTGTAGTTATCTTTCTTTACCTGTAATGTTGCTGTTGTTGTTGTTGTTGTTGTTGTTGTTACTACTATGTATTATTATTAATCAGAGCTAGATGGGGCATGGAGATCTTGAATAGAAGAATCCCAAAGATGGAACACTGGGAAAACCTTTGTGGCTTTTGTGCTCTCAAATACAGAGTTATCTACTGACTCAAAATACTCTCTGTCCTCCAAGTAGGATTCGAGCCAGTATAGCAGTGCAGCAAAAAACAAGCTAGCTTTTCAGGGTCTCCAATAGAATAGAGTGATAAAGTTTGAAATGCTGCACTGAGGTCCAATGAGACCCACACTGGGATTTTTCCACAGTCTGTTCTATTGTCTGCTGCTGAGCTCAAAATGAAAATGCAAACCTGTATCTAAATTTATTATTTCATGTCTTTTATTTGAGTTATTGTACTAATTGTTAGTATTAGTAGTAGTATTAGCAGTGGTAGTTTGCATTTCTTATGATCTTTAATTTAAATGTAATCTATTGTTTATTTTCTTTCTTACAAACATTAGCTTTTCTTTACTTATTTCAGCATTAATATTTAAGATGTTTTTTCCATACATATTTTTGATCTATTCCCATATGTATTATACATAAAAGATAAGTTTCTGTTGTGCAACTCATGAACCACTTCTAGAAAAATGGACAACACAGCTTAATAGGCAATAACGTTACATCACTTGACTGTCCAAAAGATTAGAAAATACAACCCTGTTTTTACTGTATGGTATACAATTAATCTTTCTGGGGTTTATTGTAAACACTACTTTCTCATTTTCCGCCACAATATAAAACAGGTTAAATAAAATTGCTGCTACTTGTGCAATTAATTTAGCTGAGGGAAAAAATGAGTTTACTCTGTTTAAGCTCTAGAGGGGGAAAAAAAACAGTGCTCTTTGTTCATGTAAAACAAATAGTGTGAAGCTATTATGAGAAGTTTTCGAAGCATACAACTCTTTCCATTTGTCCAGAGTAGAAAAACTTGTGTGCATTTGAATCTCTACATGTGTTAATGCAACTCCATGGGCACACTGGCTCCACATTTCTCACTTAATGCATGCTGGGAATGGCTCCAGCCCTCCCGTGACCCTGCACACGATAAGTGAGCAGAGAAATAGGATGGATGGATAATTAGAGAAACAGACAGGACTGGTAGCAATGACACTGTTATCACATTTATCATCATCCTCATTATTGTAATCATAACTCCAGCCATTATAATCCTAATCACTGTGACACTGTTCTTCTTCAGCACCATCATCACCGTCCATGCGGGAGAACAGGATCTTACAATATCACCTTCACCATCATCTTCTCAACTCTGGCTGACGTCACCTTCCCGACAGTCCCCAGCTTCATCCTCTGGTGTACTGTCGCACACCTTCTCAGCTCTCATTTCTTAACGTTGGCACCATATAATGAGACCCATAACCATTATTGTTCAAAGGTCTCCTGTTCCAATCCTTTACTTTACCAAATGACTTTCCTCTGCCCCAACTCTCGCACCATCTCCATTTCCCATTCTCCTGCTCTAATTACACACTGTTTGTTTGGCCTCTTGGCTACCCCCTAATGCAGAGGAAAGGCATCATTAAAATGATTTACAAATGTATCCCCCACCCCACCCCTAACACCTTCTCTCCCTAAGTTCCTGCCCTGTGGCACCCATCAAATATGACTCACCCTAATATCACCCAATGGATTAAAATCAGTTATGATAATTCCTTTTTAGCTCGCAGCCTTATTCTCTTACTCAAACTGCCCTTCGATATCTCTAACTTTCTTTCGGGAAATACTATAGTGTAAAAACTCAATTCTTCCCATACCTCTGATTTCTTCTCAGACTCCAAAACAAACTTTATTTCCTTCTGAAATTATGCAACAGCAAGAAACTCTAATCACTTTGGATGTCTGACTCAGATCAGGGAGGGAAGACAGATGTTTTTCTTCCTTTCTTGATCAGTTTTTTTTTCTACCATCTTTTGTAATCTGTCTTCATAAATCTTCCTAACTTTCACATTCCTCAAACTTTCTCCTAACCTTATTTGATCCTTTGGAACATGCACACATAATGAAACACATTGCAGAAAAAAAGGTGCATAAAACCTATGAAACAAGCAAATACAAACAGCAGGATTAAAATCTGATTCAATTAATCCTCTTTTCCCATTGCCACCTACTCAGTAATGCTTCTTTTCTTGTACTTTCCACATCACTAACTTGCTCATTTTACTCCTCAACCTCTATCTTCTTGGGTTAAAATGGGTTTTTGAGTGTTTGTGTGCACATAATATGTGTGTGCGTGGGCAGGTAAATATTTTTTTTTCCTCAAGACTTTTCTGTTATCTCTCTTACCTGAATTTTTTTCCCACACCCCCACTCTCTGCTTTTAATTAACACTCTTTATTTCACAGCTCTCTCAGCTAATCTCTTCATCGGAGGGCCTATAGCACTAGAGGCTGAGCTTTCACTCCCACCACGGGCTCTTTGTGCTCCTTCATAACAGAAACCATAGCAAACACTATCCAGGCGTCGCAACACACACGGGTCTCCAAACGCATGCACGCACGCACGCACTCACCCACACACATATCTCTTGAAACACATTAATACGCTCAAATGGAAAAAGCAAAAGTAACAATGCGCAGGCAAAAAATATCTCATCTGATTTACAGCGAGGAATATCCACGTTCTCCCTGTGCGCTCTGAGCTGCAGGTGCTGCAGAAAACATGAGACATATCAGAGGTATTCCATGGTTACAATGCAGCAGAACATTAATGAAATACGCATACACCTGGGGTAAACCTTTAAAGAGTAGATCTAAACTCATTAGTAGGGTGTAATAAGACCACAAGGTGCAAGAGCTTGCAATTTGAAATGCCACGGCATTTTGCTGTCCAAGTAAACCAATATTTTTAAAATATGTTTTAAAACTATAAAAATGCTATTAATTTGGTTTAAAGTCATTTTAACAAGATGCCAAAGGAAGCGCCTTAGTGGTCAAAGTTTTCACCAACTCCATGAAGCATAGATTATTACAGCAAAACTAGTCCAACCTGTTGCTGCTTGCTGTCATGGGGCTAAAAGAAAGCTGCCGTCGGTCCGTGAATGATGGTCAATTTACCAGTGATTTACCAAAAACTAAAGAACTCAAGATAAAGATCAATAAAAAAAAGTAGAATTTGTGTTCATATTAATAAAATGATCATACACAATACTGAAGAATAGGGGAGTATGCAGGGAGGGCGATTACTGGGACAAGGTACAGGTGAGTCTAATTAAGTTGAAAGGAACTCATATTATAGAAGAACTTTAATTGGAGGGAAAGTTGAAACTCCCCTCTAAGAAAGAGAAACCAGAAAGCTATGCTGTACCACAGCATAACCAAACACACGAATGACCCAAACTACCAGAACAGACATTGACAAAAACACTCCAAGAAATAAAAAGACATTGGGTCAAAAGTTAACCAGACTATCAATACAAAACAGGAACCTTGGGATCATGACTATTTTCAGATTTTTAAAAATATTTTACACTATCATAAAATGCTTCCAAAATGTCTCATTTTAGCCATAGAGGGTGGTTTTCAGGATTGTTAAAATCCCACTATGGTAGTTAGTATGGTAAGTCCATAGGTATTTTAGGCATTTTCTGAAACATTCTTCAGTTCTTGGGGCTTTTTTGTTTGTTTTATTCAGATTTGGCTTTGTTTTTTTAATTAAGCTACTCCATAATGTGGCTTAGCTAAAGGTAGTGTACTCTCCTGTAGGTCTTTCTGGTAGCAGAATTCATGATAATTATACAGTTAAAAAGTATTAAACGTTTATCAAATTTGTGGAAAATAATAGTGGAAGACAACTTTTTTTAAACTTTTTTTTAAGAATTAGCACTATCTTAAAATTATACATAAAAATCCAAAAAACTGTCAGATTGTTCAGATATTGATGTTATTATTCAACATTGATTGCTTTATTTGTAGTTATTTTCTAAGCTTTAACATAAAACCATTTTTAATGTATAAGTCTTAAGAGCATGTGCAAAGATTTGTAACCCTGATATTTTGCGCATGTTTCCTGAAAGAATTATATGTGGCCTTTCACACACGTGTATGTCAGGGTGTGCGTCATAATTTGTGCAACTCGGTACGAGGATCCAGTCCTATGATGTCTTTTGTTGCTGTGGAGGAGCTTTGTTAAGTCTAAGAAAATTACTTCTGATGATGCCAGAGTGATATCATCGGGGGTTATCTCTGCAAACAGACTGCTTCTGTTACAAACTGGGAGTAAAAGACGGTTTATCTCATCCCCTGCTGCTTTGATCTTCTTAAACAGTTTTCCAATCTTACAAGAGTAAAACAGAATCACAGTTGTACCGAGTGGCAATTTTAGACAGGAAAATATTAAACCAGTTGTGAAGTGCCAAAAAAAATAAAAAATAATCAGCTTCCTTAAAACAGCCTCATGAGGCTGACTTTAAACGGGCCATTGAGCTCCATTTTATAATCACTAACTTTATCACAGAAGTGATGTTAGCTTTGATTTTTATAGCCAATTCACTTCATTTGTATGGATGTCACATCCATTTCAATCATAATAAACTTAAAATGATGCATTATTATAGAGAGAATATGCATGATGGAACAGGTGGATTATGGGATCCGGACAGTGTTGCCAGGTTTTGATTTGCATATTGACTCTGCTTCTTTAAAAAAAATGGCGTGAAAGTCTATTAAACTTCTAAGACTAAATCTATCTTTTCCATTGGGTCTAAGAGCAGCAATTTCATAAAAAAAAAAATATTCAGTCATCAGCATCTAGATCATTTGTCCATACTTAGGTATTCCATGACTGTAAGATTTGGATAATAACATCTAAAGTTTCTTTAAAGAATCAGCAAAAGAGTCTACTACTATTCTCCTCACGTGTTGTAGTTGTTGCAGATTAAAGAAGGGTTATACAGTTCTACTTTGCTCTGAAGAGACTCAAATTCATTTACATTAAAAAAAACAGGTCAGTTTACAGAAAACAATTTTTCCATTTGTTACTTCTTTGTTTAAATAAAAAAAAGAAACTAAATATTAAATGGATGTGTTTTGCTTCAACATGTGTATAAATATTCAGAAACCCTTAAATTCTCACCAGCAGTGTTACCGTTGATTATTATGCTCTCAGAATCAGATTAATATATTTGGAAAGGCTCCAACTGATGAGTGTAAGTTTCAAAACAGAAACATTTAACTTATTTTCTTTTCCCTTTCATTAATGGGATCAAAACTATCCAACTCCCACTGTTTTCTCTTCCAATGCACATCAACCAACAACTTTTACTTTGATGCACTTTTTGATTTTATTAATAATCTCATAAAAGGATAGAGACATTTGCTTTGATAGATAAATAGAGATAACCTTGTAAACCCTTCATTCTTCATTTGATTTAAAGCTAATACCCTGAAAAATAAATATATCAAAGTTGATATGCACATAACAGGGAAAAAATAACCTGTTACAAGTAAAAAAAAACAATAATTTATGCACTTCCCATTTTTATTCAGAGTAATACCAGAATATTTTGCCCATTACCAATAGAACTAATAACACATTGGTCCTAATTTTAAAACATTCATCGTCAAGTAAATGTCACGAGCAGCTACAATTAAAGATCTATTTATAATGGAATTAAACTGCAAAATAACTGCAATCTACTTGCTGTCAATAGATGTTTTTTTTTATCCTTATTTCTATGAAGCTGTTGTTTGGACACTCTAATTGTACTATGCTTGCAAAGACCTTCATTAGAGTACTGAACTGAGTGTGAAAACGCAATATGGCAAAGATAAAGATAACATCAAAGCGGGAGAAGGCCCAAAGCCCTTTGGGCGGCATTTTATTTGGAGACTTAATCTTTTGAGCACATCGTGCTGCTGATCTTAGCCAATCCTCAACAAAGCTTTATATAGCGGTAATGGCTGTGGGAATTAACAACCGTCTTTCACCATGATGGTTTTACTCCTGGGTGGTTAGAAAGGTTAACATACAGTAATTTTAATAAGATTGTAATGCAGTGTGAGAACACCATGCATGAGCTCACTCAGTAAGATGCATAAAAGCCACAGGGACTGCTTACAATATACCAGTTTTGTCATAAATGTATGTAATTACAAAAAACGGCTGCTGTTCAGCTGTCAGAAGTTAATCCCAGTGCTGCCAATGTCAGAATACAGAAGAAACAAGAGTGTTTTGCATTCCGTTAAGGTCAAGCAAGGTTTGTTGACATCTATTAGAGACTAATTGTGTGAACACGTCTTATATGTGCCCTTTTGAAAACTATATCACAGAACATTGATAAGTTGATTATTGATTATGTAGACAAAGCAAGCACACATTTGCTTTCCTTAGAAAGAATTACTAATCAATATTATTGTTGTTATTGTCTCATCATTAGGATTTTAGTAAAATTCTTTAATGTCAGTGGTTGTTGTCAGCTATGCCTAATTTCTGCTGCTAAACCTGACATTGAACTATTTCTTATGACATTTATACATGACAAGACTCGCCAAATGTTGGTCTGTTTTGAGGAAGAGAAGGTTTAAGCGCTGTGTGTGTAGAGCTTGCAGGCAAACGTATACTGGAAGTCAAAGCTGCTCATTAAATTCAAGTCATTCTCACCACGTCTCAATACAACAGAGGATTCCCAATTAATATGTCCTTCAAAAGTAGAATGGGTCTGCAATCAAGTGTTGGGTTTTTATTATCACATTTTGTGAAAAATTGTCAATTAAAAGGCAATGGAACCTTAATGATGGTCCAATAAAATTGTTCTTGGAACCTTTTGGCAATAACAACAAATGTGATTTGGCTGGGATCCATGTTAATACTTTACCATGAAGGAAATGCATCTTTTACATGTTTTATTTCATCAACCCATTCTTAACACAGCATACTTGTATAAAGATCTATAAAATCTAACTGAACTTAATAAACTCTATCGACAAAGCTGTAATCACAAAATGCATACATGAATGTCAAAAGGACCACAAACTCTTCATGCTAAAGCTAAAAAGCTCCATACTACAGTGTTAAACTTTGCAAATAAAAAAAACAACTAAACTCCACGTGTTTAGAAAACTGAAATAGCATCAACACTAGAATAAATCAAGAACAAGGAATACATATTTTAAAGATGATCTAAACAAATCTCAAGCATTTATGCTTAAATACAAAAAGAAGCATTGGATTTTAGGGTATATTACACTGTTTAATTATACAACCCCAATGCCTTAAAGGGTTTCTAACAAGAACCCCAAAAGAATCTTGTTAAAAATACTTTTCATCAGTTTGAAATTAATAGCCTCGCATTTTATAAGAATCAGACACAGATAAAGCTTTAATGCCATGCAGCATTTTACACACAAGAGGATTTTTTTGGTGTTGAGGAGATAAACAAAGACAAACATACAATTAACATAAATCATTTTGGGAATATAAAATTTTGAATAGGCAAATGCAAGTTGCATTGGAAGACACCATGACACTTCCTAATTAAAAACAATCACAGTATAAAAATAGATTTAAAAAATATACATATGAACAATCTGACATGATCTGTTTTATTTTTTTCCTCAAAAAGCAACATGTCAGAGGCTTGTTAATGGGTCTAGTAGCAGATTGGAAGAAGCTGTCTTTGTGTCAGAATGTTCTGATCCTGATGGACCGTAGACTCTCACCAGAGGCAAGATTTGATGTGTTTCCATTAATCATCCAATTGTGCACATTGTAATCATAAAGTTAAATTTAGTAAATTGAAACACTGCAATTTAAAAAAACTCTGTTTTTTTGCTCATATCTTAACTTCTTATCTTTCACAAATCTGCAATGGAAACACATTTTTCACAGCAAACGACTCACATGAACTCTTATGATTTTCCATTTGGGACTTTTTCTGTTAAGTTTGAATTTTGGTTTTTCAGTTACGTTTTAATTTATGTTATTCTGTGTTGTTTTCAAGATTTATATAATTTTTGTATGCTTAGTTCTACATTTCCTTGTTATTTCTTTCAGTTATCCCTTTTCAGCATTTTTGGTACCTTTTATTCCTTATTCTAGTTTTAGTTATAGTTATTCTTTCTCTTAGCATTAGGGTTATTTTTTTCCATGGCTTCCTAGTTGTCTTAAATTATCTCCAGCTCCCTCCCTTATCCTCTAATTTTCCCTTGGTCAATCTATATTCTGTAGTCATCAGTTTATTCTCCTTTGGCTTCATTTTAGTTCTTTTCTAGTTACAGTTATACCCTGTTGTATTTCCCCAGTTACTCGTTGTTGCCCCCTAGTGCCCCTTTCCTTTCCCCTTAGCTCCTTTCTAGCTGTTTATATTCACACCTGCTCATGGTGTTACTCAGCTGTTACTCAGTGCTGGATTCTCTTCATTTTCATGTATGTTTCTCCAAAGTGTCTCATTGGTTTGGTTCCTGAGTTCCCTGCCTGTTCAGTGTGGATTTATGCTTCTGTTACCACCAACTCTATAATTAAATCTACAAGAAACCATCTCACCTTACACCTTTGTATTTGGATCCTCTACAAACATCCACTACACCCTGACACAACTGGACCTAAACTGCCTTGGAAAAAAGATGAAGAAGAAAATCCAAAGTAGTTGGAGGATAATGGCGCCCGCTTGATAATGACGCTGTGGCTGAAATATGCATATATCTCATGTGTTGACATGTTAATTGTATTTGTTATTTAAGGATTGCAAAACTTGTTCGAATTTAGCAGAATATCGGCATAATTTTGCACACTTTTGTAATGGAAATGCAGCTACTGTGTTGAAACCAGAGGCACCAAAAGGCACCCCTTCACCTCCTTTAAGTTCTTTGTTGTTTAGTTTAGTTTAGTTTTTAAGGCCTAAGAGACACTAGATAAAAATCCAGCAGAAAAACAGAGGAAAAACAAGATCACCCTCCTTCACATATCAACACATACTGTACTTTAAAATTATTTCATGTAAAAGTTAGGATGCCATCTCCACTTAACTACAACTTAGTATTTCTACTGAATAAAAACATTTTTACCTCCAATCAAATGCAGATAGAAATGAATGATCCCAGGAAACTACCCTGGTTCTTAGAGTAAAAACACAATTATAAATATATAGATCACAGTTTTTAATGTTTCATAAGTTAAGATAAATATAAACAAGCATGAAAAGCATCATCAGTATCATAATCAGTGGAGGATTTTTCTTCCACTGCTTCCTAAATGTCTTTATTAAACAGAATCACTCTGGCTATGATTACACTAGCACACTATGTCTACACAGAGGATACAGCACATATAATTGAACAAGTGTCAAATACTGTTGAGGGATCCAGACAATTGAAGAATGTAAATATGCCAAAGTGTCTCTGAAATCAATGTTGCATTCACAGTCTGTGAATAGCAGCTACGTCTGCAGCCTGCAGCCGTAAAGCGCAGCTGGTTCCAACCTGAACTCTAATGGCGTGAAAAACAATGTTCTATCACAGGAGCCGTGATGTGTCATTGAGAGGTGCGCAGCAGTGCAAGGAAAATCAGCGCTACCTTTGAGTCAAGCTATTAAGTGTGTAATGCGGCACACGTCTATGTCTCTTGTTGCGTCTCTCAATGTGCCATTCTCAAAGATGGTTTCACTCTTTCCAATCAGGATTTTATTGTCCTGTAATGACTACTTCTTCCATAAAAGAAGGTGCTTTGGGGAAAGATGAAGGAAATAAAGAAAGATTCGGAGGATATGGGTAGTTAAAGAAGAAAAAACATCGAACAAACTAAAGCAACATGGGTCATTTCAGGGTGAGCAGGCAGGAGACAGACTGCAGATTCTTTGCTTCTTCTCATACACTAATAGTCGTTACTGTTTGCATTTAAAAAAGAAAAGAAAAAGAAAGTTTTAGCTTACAGCTGGCAAATAAGTATTCAGTTAGCTGCTTGCCTCATGTGCTTGTTTTCTGGCCCATTACATAACCCTCATTAGAGGGCAGCAGCAGTTAATAACAATGTCTCTGCTGCACCAAGCTATTTCTTGCTCCCTGTCCCCTTTTCTGTTTTTTCAATCCCTTTTAAAGCTGATTATTGATTTTTAGTCCTTCCTATTCTGTAACATTTTTTATTAATAACCAAAAGCATAACAAGAATGTCGTAACCTCAAATTTCTCCATGGCCAATTAATAATACTGGCAGATGCATGTTTGCAAGCGCAGGTTTCTCCTTGACTGTGTGCCTAAACTCATTAGACACATGCGGCTTTTTCACACCTTCTCTTCTTGCATCTAAGCTCTGCTGCCAACTCTGCCAAGTAAAACTTCTAAAAGACAAAAAAGAGGAAGCAACAAAAAGAGGTTTGGGCCGAGTGCAAAAGAATGCTGTTTGATACAGATTCTGGGCATAAAAAGGGGGAGAGATTACAGGGAAAATAGTGAGGCTCTAAGAAGCGAGACAAAGAGGACACAGAGGGAGAGAAGAGCAGGGCAGCAGAATGGAGGAGGAAGTGCCAAAAGGCAAGCCTTGGTGGTAAATTCAGAGGCGGACAAGATGGAGAGTCCGGGACGGAGGGGGGAGAAGGCAGGCAGAAATACGGATGTGCTGAGGGGAACAGAAATGAATAAAATATGGAGGGAAACAGATAGGATCGAAAGGTGGCTGAGGTGAGTGAGAGAGCAGCTGGAGCTATTAGATTCTCCGCAGGCAGTCGCTCTTTCTTTCCCGCTGTAGTTATAAACTGTAGCTTGGTGGGATGCTGCTAATGTAAAGAGTTCCTCTATATCTGCTTTTTTCTAAAGCACATGTATGTGCTGTAAATATATGCACAAAACCCCGTCTGTGAATCTGAGTGTCTTTACCTTTGTGGATAGAACAGGGGTGAGAAAGAATGCAGTGGTGCACAGCAGAACATCACAAATTATAAATGTGTGAGTCTGTTGGATCCACTGACAGCCACAGATTGGGCTCTCTCAGGATTATACAGGCACTTTTTGAATACTTAGCTGGAATACATTGTAGGGAAATTATCATACCAAGAGGATTTCAATATTTAAAGAGGTCATCTGCATTCTTTGACACCTGGCAAAGAAAAAAAGCGCCACCTCAGCCAAATACGTCAGGGTACAGCTGAGATTAAATTTGTCATCTGTCTGGCTCCTTTTTTACTTCCAATCCTGACAAGCGTTCAGCAGAGTTTCTATTGACACTTTGAAACATGCCTTAGATTGCAAAATACCCCAAACACCACAACACTTATGCTCAAGAACTAGTGTTGGGAAGTAAACTCTGCTCTTTATTTTGGTATTTTTGATTTTTATTTTGCAAACAATATTTATATTAAAGTCTCAAAGAGATTTAGAGTCACTATAAACAAAAATAATCATATTCACCATCCAAATGCAGTTAAACCATCACCAGTCAATCATTCAAGAATCATCTACAAAATAAAAAAAATGTGTCCAATTTAATCAAAAAAACAGAAGAAAATAGATAAAAAGTCTAATGAGAATGGTTACAATAAGGCTATGTAGTTAATTAAGAGGTCAAAACTGCAAACTGTCTTCCAAAATGGAAGGACTGTTTGGTTCACAGAAGACTAAAGCTGCACAAAGACTAAAAGCTTGATTTTTAATAAGCCAGATGAACTTCAACTGTATAAAATAATTTTAAATATCAACTACTTTTATTTAGCAAAACAGAGTAAACAAATTTAAGAAATAAATATTACATAAGACCTGTTCCTATTTTTTTCTATTCAGAAACAATGGGAACCCTAATAAAACAACAATTTATGGATCAAGTCTATTGACATTTTACATTTTAGGTCACTTCAGCAAAATATGTTGGATTTGTGTTAAAGCTGTAAAATGATACTGGTGTATGAGGAGCCACAAACTGCAGAGACCCCGTTGTGCTTTCCTACTGTGTCTGATCTCTTTCAAGGCTATAGAGTGAAATGGCCTCCTAAAAACCATGGTTGAACATTTGGAAAATTGTTCTTAAAGCAAAGACCAACAGCTGTTCTACCTATGAGAGGGAGCCTAAAGCAGACAATCACTGCTGGAAATAATACCAGCCTTTGTTTTAATAGCTAAGGAACACACAGTCCTTCAAAAAAACACTTGTACTGACTATGAATGCATTTACCTCTTTACCACATTTGACAAAATGAAAACTAGAGTACTGCTGTTTCTTTTTTTTTTAATGAACAAATAAGTCAAAATACAGCATTGATCTTGATACACTCACGCTATTCAGAAGGAGGCACAACAAACGCAGCACAAACACTCAAAAACAAGATGATCATTTGTTTTCTCATGCTTGAACCCATATAAAAAACTGTACATGCATAGAATACAAACAGCTTTACATGGGATATGCTGCCTTCTTAAAGCTGTAAACTGACCAATCTTTCATCCTCTAGAGCAGGTGGTTCAAACTCATATCCATGAGGGCCAGCGTCCTGCACCTTTGAGATGTGTCCCTTGCTCTAAATCTCAATCAAATGGTTAAACTACATCGATAGCATGTAGGCAAGCGATGCAGAGCCCAAATCTAATGAGCATATATTCAGGTGCATTGAAGAAAAAAACATCCAAAAGTTGTAGGATAACAGCCTTCCAGGACTGAAGTTTGATACCACTGCTGTAAAGACCCCCCCAACCCCTGGCAGCACCACAACTGAACCATTCTAGAGTTCCTCATGCTGTCTTTGCACATTCCCAGGCATCCAGGTCATGGCAACCACAAAACAGGCTTAAATCAGAGGCAAATAGACCTTTGCTCAGTTTTTCTGAAAAGCAGTCTTTGTGAATTCTGTCAGCTCTGGTGCAAGCAAACAGAATTGACTACTGGAAATGTGTTGAATTAAATTCACAAAAATTAGCAAAAGTCTGCTGGCCTCTGATTTAAGTCTATGATGTTCCATATCAGGATTGGGAGTTTGTCTACTACTAGAGTTACCTCCTTCCCATTAATACATATTGCAAATTAATTTCATTGATTCCTGCACACATACAAACTGTTGGATAAATCTTTAATTTCCAGACTTAAGTCGTCCTTATGTGTCATACCCAGTGT
>JAUZNJ010031609.1:0-14132 GCA_034780135.1 Jordanella pulchra | reverse complement strand
CTGAGTTCTTTGTTTCTGTCGGCGCGGAAAGTAGCTAGCCCCTCCAGGCTAACGGCGTTGTCTGGAATCGATGATGTGAGCCATGTCTCAGTCAAGATGAGAGCGCAGCATTCTCTAAACTCCCTCTTTGCTGAGAGCTCGAGTTGGAGATGGTCTGTTTTGTTGTCCAGCATTTCAACCATAGAATGCTGGAGGTAGTGACCAGCTTCACCGTGACACTGACAGATTATGTAGTAGATTTATGGGTTGTTGAATTCAGTAATCTTTATCAACCATAGAAAAAGTTTTCATTTTTACAAATTATCTAGCATAATCATTATAATTATATGCATTATCTGCATCACTCTCTAGCACAGGCATACCCAAAGTTGGTCCTCAAGGGCCGCTGTCCTGCAGCTTTTAGAGGTTTCCCTGCTTCAGCACAGCTGATTCTGAAAACTGCAGTTCAGCAAAAGCCTGTTAATCAGCTATTAATGGAAATCAGCTGTGCTGAAGCAGGAATACCTCTAAAACCTGCAGGACAGCGGCCCTTGAGGACCGACTTTGGGCATGCCTGCTCTAGCATATCAATCAACACTGCAATCAGATCAATAGTTTGGATGGCATTTACAGGTATACACCAATTCACACTGCACTAGCGTTTGTACCCTTTTGGAAAAACTCTCTTGTGTTCATACAACAGTGCCAAAACAGTGATCTCATTGAGAAATGAACCTTAGTGTGACTTTTTTGATTTTCCAATAGACTAAATTTTCCGATTTCTGTTGTTTACGCTAGCATAGAGAAATCCTCACTGTATTCTAATGTTCTTTGCATCCCACAAACATTGTCCCCACTGTTTTTCAAAATCATCAAACTTAAATTAGTGAGAGAAAAGTATTAGCCACCCACTCAGTCTTATTGCTGTACAGATGTTTTCCCTCCTGCAAACAAAATACACAATGACCTCATTGAAGCCAACTTGAAAACCAAGAGAGGCCAGGCTCAATCGTTCCTTTTTGTCTATTGTCAGGGCGCTCCTAGTACTCTGGTTTCCCTGTTACATTTGAAGAGGTAGTATTGGTTTTCACTGGAAGCCTATGGACTGCAATGCAGGTGCTGCTCAGATTTAGTTTCATGGCTTTTTATACGAACCACTTGCCATCTGCTTGATCTTCTAAAAGAATCTGGTGCTCTGCTTTCCGATTTGATGGAGGGTTGTTTTCCAACAAGTAGGGTGTGAGAAAAACAGTAGATAAACGACTAATCAAAGAAAAGCTTTAGACAAAAAGAGGAAAGAATTATTGTAGTACTGCAATTTTTTTTAAATACACTGGCCCGAAAATGATCTTTGCAATTTAAATTCACGTTTCTCCACACCACATCCTAACACCATTCTTTTCCCATATTAAAAAGCAACCTAAAAAATTTGGAAAAAAGGGTACATTCAGCCTTCAGATAGTTTACAAGTCAGAAGGAAGAATGAGCTTTGGAAGAACATCGTGCAAGACAGTTCTTCTAGGGTGAGGAATTTAAAGCATCCAGCACTGTGTACAGCGTCAAGCGGAGCGCCTGGGGGGGTGAGATGGATGCCAATCTCCCTGCTGTTTTGTCACGCTGTTCCTCCCGTCAGCAAACAAAGCTGCCATAGTCAGTCTCCAGCTTGTATATGGAGACTGACACTTCTTGCTATGGGACTCGCGCAAACAAAACACACACCTACATGATTGACGGAAATACATTTTTACCTCAGTGAACCAGCACAAATGGGGCACATACAGACACCTACACTATCTCGGAATGGAGTCTTAGTCTATGATATTTCACAGGAGATCATCATGTTCTTCATGTACCACCAAGACAACAGATATGATCTGCTCCATTTACCCCATTGTGAGCTGATCTGTGTGTCTCACAGCCCACGTTCGCTCGTGTCCCATGTGGGAGTAAAGAGATAACAACTAATGTTCAATACAGATATTATGAGGGCCACAAAATATCTTGTCTCCAGAAGCACCTGATAGCAGTAGCTGAAATTTTGTCTGTGCTTCTGCTGAAGAGAGTTTGAACATTAGAGACTCTGTTTTTGAAAATATTTATTTTGTTCAGATTGTTATATCACATGAGGGTTGTTTAAAATATTTATTTCTCACATAACTAATATATTCTCACGGTGATAAATTCACCCACGTCCAGTATAAAAAATTGTAAAACCCACTAACTAAAGTCATTTTTAAACAACATTCTCTGCCGAATTTCAATAAAATAATACATTTTAGTTGCTAATCATTCATATATTCTACAGATACCTACTGTCTAAAGCTTTTTTACAATATGAGTAACAGAAAAAAAATGAAAAATGCATATGAAGAAATACTCTAATGGAACTCACTGTAAGAATATAAAAACAAGATCTTAAAATGCAAAGACATAGCATGTTTTTAGTGAATACTTTAGAAAAAAAAGGTTCAAGGCTGCCTCTTTGGTTGACTCAACATTTTACTACATTTCCATCTGCCTCTACGGTTGCAAAAACAAAACTGCATACAGCATCACATTCTGGATTTAAAAGTATATTTTTTATATAAAAAAATAACCATCTTATCCAAATATAGTACAACCCTTGCAGGATATTTTAGGGCCAAGTTACACACATTTTTGTTATTGCAAAAATAACAGAAAACTTTCAACAAACTCAAAGTAGAGAACCAGAACTAAACTCTGTTATAATTGCACTCTATGATAGACAAATCTAATACAGACTTGTAGTGAAACATGGTCTTAAAGTTATTTTAATTTTGTAGTGAAGCCAATTTACTTTTAACCTGGCATAAGCCAGACTGATCCAAGAAGTTCATTTTGAATTGTATACAGTATCCATCTGGAATGGTTCTTGTGGAAAGTGTTCATAAAAGGGAGGTACATACAATACAATTCTTCAAGCTGATTTGCTAAATCACCAAGTGGCTAATGCGTCCCATGTCAAGTTTTTACCCAATCCCAGCAGATGTATTGATTTATTCAATTAAGTGTTTCTGCCCTAATTGGGAAATATGTATTAACATACTTAATGTTGTTCTAAAGTCTTTTAAAGATTGTATTAACTGCTGTATACTGTAGTAGACAGACTCACAACCAACATCCTAACCCTACTTTATAGACTTCACCCACTGGAAGTCAGGCCTAGGGATGAGCTCGCTGACAAACACCTGCTGGTTGAGCTTTGGCTTCAGTTACTGGCTACAACCCACAAAGTTATGAGAAATGCTTTCTAAGTGAGCCCTCAAGATACCTTGCTATTGTATCTTTTCTGCAAAACATGAAAAACAAATCCTTTCATACACCAAATAAGAAATATACACTTTACACTAATTTTGAGAACCAGAACAAGAAATATTATTCATTTATAGTAATTACAATAAAGTTGGCTGACACCAACAAAGGTTCTCAATGTTATTTAAGCAACAAAAAACATATAAAGCTGTGATTTCCAGGGACAATAAGAGATTGAAGAATTTTCTCTGAGTCGCTCTGTAACCCGAGCAGGAGGTTACCACGCATATGTTCTTGGGGCGTAATAATTCAATGATCTGGATAACTTGTGACAAAGTTGTGACTAA
The DNA here is from genome assembly GCA_034780135.1 of Jordanella pulchra. Taxonomy (NCBI): domain Eukaryota; kingdom Metazoa; phylum Chordata; class Actinopteri; order Cyprinodontiformes; family Cyprinodontidae; genus Jordanella; species Jordanella pulchra. The sequence continues at coordinate 10,533 of JAUZNJ010031609.1, read as the reverse complement.
TGTTTAGCTTATTACCAACTATCCAAGCCTGAAACAGCACACAGACATCACAAATCACTACAGACAGTGTAAGGGTTGTTCAGTTTGGAACAATTATCTTTTGTTGTTTTGGTTTATTTAGAAAATTTGTACACTTAAGTCAGAAGCTTCTGCACCAAGTTTGCTCCGCTGTTACATTCGATAATTGCAAATAAGTAAGGACACAAAAAGAAGAATAAAAGAAACATAGAAGAGAGTATACATTATATGGTTAAGTAGTGATATTTACAGATGTAAATGCAAACTTGATATTAAACTGCTCCCCACTCATAGTTTACAGTGAAGTGCCATATTTCACTACATGTTGCAGAGCCAAAAAGAAGGATGAAGTCACTGTCCGAGCAACAGCCTGGCACATAACAACCGTGTATTATTATTTTTTTTAAACTCTGTTCTGGAGATGGCACAAATGGTTGAAGAAACGAGTGAAAGGTGTGTGCATCAATTTCAAATGTTGCAGGAAACCGAGAAAGAAAAGGTAGCGTGGGAAATGGCCAGGCACACATGGCTATCGCATTTTCAATTCTAGGGGAAACTACTTGTCAACTTTGGAATGTTGATGCAAAAACAAATGTCAACACTAATTGCTTCTGCTGTTGGAAAGAAACACAGATTGTGGCCAGTGTGAGACACATAAATCTGACATGCTTGGCTTGTCTGTGTTAGACTGTGTAGGAGCACTGCTCACAGCTATGTTAGATGTGTTTTGTCAGTTTTGCTCATTACTTGAGTGTCATGTTTGGAGGATTCACAGTAGAAAGAATTCTCCATACAAACACAAACTGAAGCTCCAGCATTGGTTTGTGTTCCAGTATGGTGTCCAAAGAAAACACAATTTATTCCAGTGACACCTGGAAAAGCCACTCATAATGAGTTCACTTGGACACAGACGTTGAGGCTGGCTTACAGGAAGGAGTAGATGAAATCAGAACATGGAAAAAAACTTCTTAAGGTAAAGGAGTTAAGAAAAATATGACTATGTTGACACATTCACAGGACTTTATCAAAAAGTGTACTTTCAAGATCAGATGAATAATGGTACCAGTTAGCACAAAGTATAGACACTTTAACCTGTTCTGGTAGTATTGACTATACTACTGCAATCTATCAACTTTGTGTATAAGTACTATAGGTTTATCTTTAAGCTGCTGAAGGTATAGAAACCAGTCTATATTTGGCTAAAATTACAAATGGAGTGCTTCTAATAAATGCTTTATTTTATTATTGAATGCAAAACATGCAGTAAATACTGTAAAATGCTTATCTGATAGTGTTTGTTGGCATTATTATTCGCTATAAATGAGGGGGGACATATTTTTGTTTTCTTTGAATTATTCTACTCAGTAAAAAAACAAAGCTTTAATTTAACACCTATGGAGTAAAATTACTCTAAAATTTACTCTATAGCCAGTGTCAACTTTTCAGAGTAAATTTTACTGACTTTAGTGTCAAAATCAAGAAGACACCTCAGAGACTTTTTTGTTAATTGACACCATATAGAGTAAAAGTTACACTGCATGTCTGTCAAATTTTTCAGTGACTATTAACTCCAACACTCAATCAAATCAACACTTGGTATAGTTGTAAATTCCCTATTTAGAGTAAAATAGGTTGACTCTGAATTTTTAACACCCAATTTTAAACTTGGCAACAAATACAGAAGTAGAATAGAATTGCAGTTAAAGTGTTTTATTGAACATAGTGAACTGGGATCTGGTTGATCATTCGTTTTTTTTTTTTCAGAACAGGTCAGGCAGGGAAGTGAGGAGGGAAGGTAAGCATGCTCCAGTGCTGACTATTGTGCTTTTGAGAAAAGAGGAACATTCTTACCATTGAAGATGAATCAGTGAGTTCCAGGATAAGATGTAAAACCAACTGAAACTGAGGCTGACAGGTAATGTGTCTGTAAGGACTGATTTTCTCTTTCATTTTGTTTCCCTATATAAAGGGGTTGAGTTGATCCTAAATCATCAGAAGTAGTTGTTAGTAACAGGGATGAGACACAGCTGAGCTTAAGGAGAGGAAATCCGTAACAAAGCTGACTGGAGGCATAGTTCAAGCAAGCAACTGGCTAGATTACCATGCTAAAGGAGCTACAATCAGATATGTGCCTCCTAGATCCTGCTCCTTATAAACCCTCCCTGATTTGAGAAGTTCAGGAAGACCTTTAAAGTTCTGTTTGTAAACTGCAAAGAGGAGGTGAAAAAATACAGCATCACACAAACACATAACCAGCACACAGCTCAGCAGACATGACATGGAAGAATTTCACTTTGCAAAGATTTCATTTCAAATTTAAGTTTACCTTAAATCCTAGAGACCAGTATCACCAACACATTATGAGAGGGTTACATACATTTTTTATGTATGACATTGCTTTAAAATACACATAGCAATTCCTCTCAGAGTGATGTTTATTCAAACTGTTTCCTGAGTTGATTAAGGTAGATTGTAGAATCGTCTTTAACTTCTTGGCTGGTGTCTTGAGCTGTTACTTTAATATTTCACCATCTAATTAGCAATATGCACTATTTTCCCCTGTGATAAAACAGCATTGCAACTTGATGTCGTTGTGCTGGTGTTTCACAGTCGCACTGGTGCTCTTGGGCTTCCAAGTGTCCCCTATCAAGTAAAATCATGGTTATTATACCCAAACACTTTAATTTTCATTTCACTGTGGATAATGACACTCTATTAACAGCTTCAGTCTGCATATTTAGACATTCATTACCACTATGTTCATTTCCAAACTGTAATTTGGCTGTTATTGCCTGTTTAGTGATGATCAGGCCACAGCATGAATCTGTTTTACCCTCTTTTGACCTCAAGCATTTGTATCATTCTATAAAAGATTTATGTACAAGATATATATATTTTTTTCTTTTTGTCTTAAGCTTGAGAAGAACTTAGTTTAACCTCAGGGTGGACTTTAAACCAGAACAGCAAACACATATAAACTATTTACAAAATTACTTTAATGTGATTAAAAATGTTTCAATAAATACACTAAATGACAAAAACCTCTCTCCCTAACTAAAATAAACAGTTGAGAGCTATTGCTAAAACTAAAAAGCCATCCCCCCTTGCAGATTCTAAAGGTGAGTTACGTACAGTACAATAGCAAATACTAAGGAGCCATCCTAAAAACGAAGCTAATGAAAGTGTCGGGTCTAATATTGATACAATAGTGTATTACACTTTGTTAAATACAAAGAGTGTCTAAAGAGTGTGATCACTTATCCATGAGATGCAGTAGAAAATAAATGCTTTGTGTGGTTTTAGTGTCTTAAATTCAGTTTAAATATTTTTAGGGTCTGAGGAAAAGTGCATTGACACCTGAAACAATCACTTTTGACCAAAGAAACATTAAAACTTGGACTGTCTGTAAATGTCTGTAAATGTAACCTCAATCTAAATATGAAATTGTTAATTTTCATCATCAACAATTAGGTCTACAATGCTAGTTTTAACTCATTTAATACATTTATAAAAAATATTCACAAGTATAAAAATCAGGATTTAATTTTGGGGGGTTTATTTGTATAACGACCTAGAAAACAAAAATCCTGTGGACGTGTAAAAATATAGTTTAACAAACCCTTTTTGTCTTTTAATGTATCTCTGATCTTCTTAAATCATTCATGTTTTTCAAGTTGGTGCAACATGTGATAACATCCTTCATGCAACGCTAATACAATCAAAACAGTCGATCAAAATGTAAACTGTTTGACATTGAAAATTATTTACACTCTTTCTTAAATCTAAGTAGCATCAACGCAATACATCATGGCATTAGTGAAACAGGAAAACTAATGACCATCTGTCTTGACCCACTTGACCTTTCCACTCTCTTTTCCTTCCTTTCCGCCAGACATCCACTGCAAGTTTAACCTCATCTGTCTACGCAGTGGAAAACATTGTGACCTAATGATGGGGCCCTGAGTTTACTGTACAAGGGAAATACCGTTTCCAAGTCAATCCATCCTCAACAAATGACTAACAAATACCACAACAGCAGCTACTGGCAAGGTCAGCCCAGCTGTTGCTCTGCTGACAAAGAGAAGATTGTTAATTGTTTCTTTATTAGATTAATCTCATACATGTGCAGCTATGAGAAATCGAGGGAAAGTACAGCACAACAGCTGAACAAATATTTTATCCAGCACTGCTGTGCCAGAAGGGTTTGAATTAACAAACCATTTCATGCAGATGATGGAATAGAACATGCAGTTACACACTGCATCATTTCCAGTGTGACCAAAATTTACAAAGCTACACAACAAACAGCATGACAACATTAAACATCATCTAGGATAATGTCTTTTTTAATTACTCACATCACATTATGGCAATGAATACAAAACTTTCCATTTATTATTACACGAATTGGCTTTGTCTTGGAGATATACTGCAATGTGTTTAGTGGTTCTCAAAAACTAAAGAAGACTTTAGAGGAAGCACAACATATGGCAGAATAAAGAAATCCTCTTTCAGTTTAAAGGTTTTAGGAATAAGAAAACCCTTTATAAAATCTGTCTGGTTGTAATTATTGTGACAAAGTGTTTCAATTTTTGTTCACCATTCATCCCTTTTTCTTATTTCTGATTCATTCATTTCCAGTAGCTGGTCATGATGCTTAAATTTAAACATTAGTTTTCAACGTTGCTTCACTAACTATCCCGTGTTTGTTTGTGTTAGCATTATGTTGCAGTTCCCATCTATTTATATATTTAGGTTACAGCTACTGCTTCTGGACTGTTAGTTGAACTTCTTTATTTTGTTTCAAAGTATATTCATGATATTTGTTTTCTTTTTTTACTGACCATTGTTTTGTCGCTTGTAGATCTGCAGCAGGCCATGAGTATGGGAGGTGCTTAAATGACTGGATGATGTCCTTCATTACCTTGCTGGGTTCTACCAATTAGAGGGTTTTCTTTGGGATATTCCTTTGTTTGTTTTTCTTTAAAGTAAGTTATTTAAAGTAAGCTATTTTGTATTATATGGTTTATTTTACAAACAATTTCCATATGTAAATGAGTTTGTAAATTAGATTAATAATTATATTCATGTTTCCGTTTAGATCTTGGTTTTTTCACCTCTTTAATTTTGGCTTGGTACACTCACATGCAGGTGTGTTGCCAATTGGCTATAAAAACAGTGAGTTCTTGGAAGCTCAAGAGGGTTGTCAGGAAAAAAAGTAAGAAATAAAATTCATCAGAAAAATCATGATGGCAGTTTGTTCACCTTGCTGATCCTTCATCTCATTACCTTTACTATCATTTTTACAAATCTTAGTTAAAAGTTACAAAATACAAGCTGTGTTGTGTCTACTAAAGGCAAGCAGAGAGACGATAAAGTCCTATCTGAGATTTATGAGGATAGCAAGCAGGGTACCTGAGCAACCACTACCTTTCTTAGTTATTTAAATGTACTTTATGGTGATCGAAGCCTGCCTTTTGTACCATTGGTAATTGGCTCTAACCAAATATTTATCACAAAAATATACTGGCAGCATTGTGTTAAGGATCAACTCTGATCCAGTTCGGACTATTGTGCTTTTGATTCTCACCAGAATCAAAGGAACTGCTTTACGGCTAGCAGTCTTTCACTCCCAGATAGGTGTCAAAAGGTCTTCAGAAAAATGACCAATAGTCCAGTTGCTTTCCAACATGTATAGTGGTTATATTGTTAAAATTATTTGCTCACCTGCCTTCACCAACATGTGATCTTAAGTGACATCTCAGCCTTAATCCATAGAGGTTAGATATGACATTGGTCCACCCTTTGCAACTAGAGAAAAGTCAAGTTCTTTCACACCAGACCCTGTCATCCTTGTCTTTATGGACCTTGCTTTGAGCACTGATGCAGTCATGTTGGCAGAGGAAAAGGCAGCTCCGAACTGTTCCCACAAAGTTGGGAGATGGAGTTTTCTATAATGTGTTAGTATAGTGAAGCATTCAGAGTTACTTTCTGTGAAACTAAAGGGCTAAGCGAGCCCCAGAAAAACACCATCACATCATTATCCCTCCTCCGCCAAACTCTAAGCCCTGAACACACCAAATCCGATTTTGCCTCCAATCTCACAGAAAATGTTAGAAGAGGTTGTGGCACTCATTGAGAATCTATGAGGATGAACACACCCAACACAATTTTCTGCAAAGGGACATGTGTAGCTCTGACTAAAATAGTCAGACTATGTAACAACTCAGAGGCAATTTGTGGGTCTGACAGAGAGAGTGAGGGAGACGGTTACAAAGTAAAACACATCTGCTTTGGAGGATAATGCATGATAACATCTTTCCATCACACGGAAAAGCAGTCAGGTTTAAAGTCGCACATAGCGGGCGGGGCACACTCGTGCATATACAATCAATAAACATTAAAAAAGGAATACCAATGATATGACTTCAGGAGGACAGAAAGCTGATAAAGTACTGAACCTCGTTGAACCTGGCAAAAACAACAAGGGGCCATAGAAATTGCAGCTCATCACTCTACTTGAAAGAAAAGAAAAAACTTGGACAAACTTCAGGAGGACAGAAAATAGCTGTTGTAAAATTGTGATCCTCTTTGAGTTTCACAGAAACAACAGGTGGTGCAGGTATGTGCAGCTTATCATTTTCGCCTTTAAGAAAAAAACTAAACTACATTTCAATAAACTTTACAGATCTCACTCTGGGAATCACCTCTCACTGCCTCATCCAGCATATATACTGTCCCACAGCTTTTATCTCTATGTCTAATCAGCCTCACCTGGATCACCTGCGATGTGCCACATTCAAAGTTCCAGCCAGTTGACATTAGAGCCACCTCCCCTCTAAAGTTTATTCTCATCCAAGATCCTCTTCATATGCTCCACATCCAGCTTTTCCCGTACATACCCGATGAACTTTTACCTACCTCTGTCCTATCTCACCCCTCACTCTCAGGCTATCCTCAGTCTCATTCATCTTCTGACCTATTCCACCACCAGTGTCCAGGCTCAGGAGGAGGACTATTCTAATCCTTTCCCTAAACTATTCATCAGAGCTCATATCAATTTGCAGCATCAAGTCTTTTCCTGGGTTCTGGCCCCAAAGAACTTATTCATGTCAATAAATATCTTTCTAACTGAAACATTTCTTAGGTTTAAATATTTGTATGCCATTATTTACATATTTACTCATCTATAAGGTAAACTGACACGGATCAATCAAATACACAGACACTTCTCATATCACCTCAGCTCAGATATATTGATTTTTATGTGATTACATTTTTTTGATTGTTTTTTTCACTGGATCCATTTTCTAAAATTTCAAAAATGCTGTCAAGCAAACTTTAAGTTGGTGCTAAAGTTTACAACCTGTGTGGTCTATGTGCAGTCGAAGGCACGTCTGTGGTCCGTCAAAAAGGCTGCAAACACTTGTCAACTTCTCCAGCTTGCTTTGGTGTTTTGTTAACCCGAGGCGTGTTGCATCTCAAGGAAGCCAAGTTTTTCTGTTAATGGAACCAAGTCAAACCATTCCATATGCTGAAAATGTTTGTTTGCAAATTTTGCTTTGAATGGGTGTTAAGGGACCTGAGCAGCCCTGGACATGGACGTGAGATGCAGCAAGATAGAATGTGACTGAGGGTAAGATGTTTTGCTAAAAGCATTTAAAGCAACCCATTTGAACATAATAAGAGAATGCATTCATACCCAAAGCATGTCAGACTAATGCACAGTGGCTAACAGATCATAAATCAGGGATCAATGGACATTAAAACTGCTCACAAACAGAACCACCAAGGTTTGTCTAATAAAAAAAAACAGATGTCAGCAAGTGTGATAGATCAATTACTGAATCCATCCATAGGTAAAGATTTTCCAACCAACCAAATAACCAACCAATTAATTAACAAGATCTATGAAAATTCAATTCAAATTCAGAAATACTTTATTTATCCCAAGGGGAAATTAAATATAAATATGTCAGAACCGTCCAAAGGGATAGACAGATGAGACAGAATACATGTTCATTCAGATACATATTGTTTGGTTTTTTTCCTGCCATCATTACTTATTTGTAAAGTTTATTTCAATGTATACAAACATAAGCGTGAACATTCTATTTAATAACTGAGGCCTGCAGAGTCTATTATGAGTATGTTTACTTTTCCCAGTTAAAGCTTCTTAAGTTGTTTTTTTTCTTGTCTGTTAAAGATAAAAATAATTTGTATCACAGAAAAAGAATAAACAGAAAAAAGGTTTTGCTTCCAGACCTTTTACAAATTATCTAAATTAAATGTTTCTGTATAAATGATGGTCTACATGAATGATAATAAAAGTTCACACTGCCTGTAGGCAGCCTGTATATGAGGCAGGGTATGAAACTGTTCACAGCTTAATTTCCTTTCCCATCCTTTTTATTTAGTCTTGTACTATTTTAGGGTGCACATCCTAATTAAAGATTAAGGAAACAATATGATAAAGTATTTATGTATACCGTTTTAATATTGGAAATATTTATTCGCCAACTTAAAAAATAATCTTTCCAGCAGTCGTTCTAAAGCCACAGAAAAATCAAACTCTTAGAAGTCATATATTATCTTTTTAAAGTCAACTATAAGCATGTATAAGATGAAAAAATGCCTTTAGTACTAAAGAGTATTACTTCCTGATAAAACGTTGTTTTCTTCCAACCTCGAAGAAACACACGCTATCTGGGTACTGCCCCTTTTTATGATGTCATCATATCACACCAAGTCTGAAGGCTGAAAAAAGTTCAAGACTTCTCAAGGCCCAAAAAGACTGATTTTGGTGACTTAGAGATTAGCTGAGATAGTTAAGGTCACTGTGCAGATTAGCTGCTAAAAAAAAACTTCATCTCATCTTTGAGATTCCTCACACTCTGCCTTACATCTCCCCTGCCTAAACTCAAAGTATGTGCCTCCTGGAGGGGGCAGGTTAACACTTTAGAAATTTAGAACAGTGATGGCCATTCGTTTTCACAGGACAGGGAGAGGCTGCTGCTCATAGAGCAAATCTCATATTACTCAGGCATGCACGAATCAGTCAATATGCCACTTTGCAGAGGTGGGAAATGTGGAGTCAACAAATCATTTTTATTCCATGTATTTGTTCTTTTCAGCCACTGAACCGGGAGAGTCCAAATTGCACAATTGAATTCACTGTGCAAATTTGACTCACCTGGTTCAGTGGCTAGGTAGAACAAATACAAGACATAGAGATGACTTAATGGCTCCACATCTCCCACATTTGCCATTTTGTGCATTATTCTGATGAATAAATAACATGAAATCATAGTTAAAAACTTTTAAAAAGTTGAATTTACATGACATCTGCCCTTTAGCTGAAAAAAAAAATTAATTTTCTATTTCCATTTCCTTCTTTTTCTATTTTGAATTAATTTTTTAGATTGCTACAGAGCATGTAGTCCAGGCCGAAATGTTTAATGCATTAGGAAATTAAAATAAACATAGCTTAATATATGCCACAAAAAACGTTTTAAAACCGTTTAACAACCCTTCTCTGCAATTTATTTGAGTTTTTCTGTTTTTGTCACTAGTGCATGCATTTTATTTAACAGTTCCAGAAAATGTTTCTTTTCTAAAATAACTAACTCCTCCTGATTTTCATATTCTAATAAAACAACAGTAATCAAAAATAAAGTATTAGAATTTAAACCTTTGATAAATATTATATTTCAGAGTGAAGATTAAAGATTAAATCAAAGTTACTCTCTTACAATTCAGTTTCAATTCAGTTTCAATTCAGTTTATTTATATAGCGCCAAATCACAAAACGTCATCTCAAGGCACTTCACAAAGACAGTTCATTCAAATCACACAGTCAGATTAATTAAAAGTTTTTTATCTATGTCATGATGGGATTCAGGGATCTAACCCACATGCAGAACACCACAGGAGGCAGGGAAAAAGTTAACAGAGTTTATTAAAGATTTGACTGAGTAATCCGGTACTGGTTCTGGTTCGGGTCCGGGACGGGAATCACTGAAGTCTGCAGGTTGGAAGGTTTGGTTAGCCAGGAGGTCAGGTGGCGGAACAATATGTAGGTTCGGATGGTACCTTTATAATGGTTCTGACAGATCCTGGAAAGGGGAGCACCGGTGGGATCCAGAGGGAGTAGTTTAAGCAGAGTGAACAGCAGCAGCAGCAGCGTCTAGCTTCGGCCTAGTGTGGTTCAGACCTTGATCAGGTTTCCAACTCTCTAATGAGAGCATCAGAGAAGTCCTAGCAGAAATCACAGATCCAGCTCGCATGAGCAGACAGGCAGAGGTTCAGGTTAAGCTCCCTCGGAGCTTCAGGTTTGAGACAGGCTTCCTGGAAACAGAGGACAGACAGATTAGAACCTGGGTCCTCGCATGAGGCAACTAGATTCTTCAGGTACAGAGGCTTAGGTATCTAACCAAACTGTTGGGATCCGGAGCCTGTTTACCATCTTTCCTCCAGCAGAGTGCGCCGTGGGTCTCCTGGGCTGGAGCCCTCAAC
>JAUZNJ010031608.1:0-14133 GCA_034780135.1 Jordanella pulchra | reverse complement strand
CAGACAGACAGACAGACAGACAGACAGACAGACAGACAGACAGACAGACAGACAGACAGACAGACAGACAGATGTACATGCAATAAGGATTTGACAGAAGGTGTGATCTTCCTTTTACAGATGCACTAAAACGTGCCCTAACTCATCCTCTCTGCTTCCCTCTGCTCTTCCTCCTATAGATTGTTTGATGTCTTCTGTGCTGCGGATCAATGAACCAGCTTTCTTCCCTACAGCATTGTACACACATCTGCTGTGGAAACAGAGCCAGCAGCTGGTCTTCTGACACACACACACCCACACACACACACACACACACACACACATTATACTAACTGCAAACTCCAAAGCGAGGTATTGACAAGGCAGGATTCTGCTGAAGGAAGCCTGACCTCCTGTAAACCAATATGGCAGGCTGACCCTGGGGGAGGGGGCGGTGTCATGGGCTGAACCCATTTGAATTTCGGATTTATTGACATTCTGACTTCAGGCGCTGGCTGCTAGTCTATATTTGTATCATGTATGTTTATTAAGTAATGGTACATTTATTCTTAGATTTAATACCCCTTAAATAAAGAATACTTAACTGATCAAATTTACCAGATTGATTTTCTCTAAACATTATGTTTCTACGGATATTTTGTTCAGTCCTGAGTCAATTCATTTCAATTCCTTATATTATTGTCTTACTTGTACAACTTTTTCTCTGTGTAAAAAGCTATATAGAAATTGATTATTTACTGTAGCAGAATAAAGATTAACAGAAACCTGAAAGATCAACTTTCAGCTATTGAAAAAGGATGAAGGCTGCAGGCCCATTGTTAAGTGTGGTGGAGGAACTGTGATGCTGTGGGCTTGTTTGTCCTTTAAATGACTTGATCACTTTGTTTGTATGCATGAAACTGTGTCCTTATCAGCTCTTTTAACAGAACAATGATTCCAAAGATTTGGTGAAATCAGTAAAGAAATGGTTTGATGAAGACAGAATCTGTCTCCAGACCAATGTCAAATAAAAATAGTTCTGATTTTGCCTATTGGATTTTGTTTACAAATATTTCTAAACAATAATATATTCAAATTAAATATAGGCTTTGCTTTTTTTGTTTGACAGTACGTTTATGTTATGTAATCATAAAAATATTAATTAATTTTAAGTCTTTCTACTCGTATAGGGTCCCAATGAATGTGGCACTGTATAAAAGTAAAAAAAGGAAAAACTATTTAAACTGATTGACTTGTTAAGATTTAGTTGAATACCTGTATGGAAAATAATTAGAACTGAACCAAGACTTTTTTAATTTACTTACCTACTACAAAGAAAAGTAAAGAAATTAAAAAAAGGTTTAGTCTACCAAAAGCTTCTGTAAAAACTCCTTAACATATGCGAACCGAATCTCTTGATTTACCAATGTTGCACAAACCAGTTCAAAGACAATGACCTCTATGAAGGTAGAGCTAGTGTTCATAGATTAAAAGTTCATTTACGTTGCCAATTGTCAGCTAAGTATCTGTGAGTTTCTATGCTTGTAAAGAACATTCTCCCTTCCTTGACCTGCCGCAATCACTCTGGGATTTACAATAAAACATATAGTGAATACAGAAGTTTAAATTAGTTTGTGGTTCAACACAAAAAAACAGCCAGACGGAAAGAGCTAAATCAAACAGTGGGGCAGCTTAAACAGAATCAGAGAGGTGACCTCTCAAAGTAAAGCACAGCAAGCACGTCTCATATGTGCAAACCTTCGTAGAAATAGTGTGTGAAGCCAATTAGAACAACAAAATTCATGCGCCATTAAACTCTGGCACTGCCCCTGTAAGGCTAGAAAGGTTGCAGAACAGCGTAACACTGAATATGAAATGTCAGTTATGTGTTTTTTAAAAATGTTTCTCATTATGCCACAAGCATTATATAAACTAGTGCTTGAACTCACAATGATTAGGGCAAAACTCATGTAGGTTTAATAATGTATATAAATGAATAAAACAAAAGAACAGACATGATTTAATGAAAACGGATATAAAAAAACAGAGAAAGTTATAGATTTCTTTGGCCCATTCCAGAAGTTACACAGATTTGTTGTTTAATGACGACACAACATCTACAGAATCCACCCTGGAAATTGGAAAAATGCTTTTCGGGATTCTCACACTACATTATAGAATTATATCACTGGTGCAAATACTGCCTCTGATAGACAGAAAACACTTGACAGTATTGTTAGAGAGCTTGCTTTTCAGCCAAGCAAAGAGCAGGACAGCTATTGGGGACGCTGTCATCAGGAAACAGAAGAGCTTTGCTTTGTGGCAGAGGAAGGCATCCATTAATGCACTGCTGGCAGTCAGTTATACCTTGGATCCGAAAGCTTTTGATTCTATCATACTGTTCACTCATTAAATTATGTGGCAAGGGAAATTCAATTGTGGCCTTGAAAAATTAAAGGCACCAAATAGAGGGACGCATTTGTCAAAATTAATCTAAAAAAAAAAAAAGAAACTACACAAGCACATATATTTAATTAGATTAGATCCAGTGTGATTGCTTTTCATCAAATTAAACTATATATATATAAAAAAACCTGAGACACTAGTCAAATCTAAGCGCATAAGCATCGCATGTTTATATGTTCTATGATTTTATATGGAGGAAAAAGTCCTCAAAGGCACGCTTTTCCCAAATTCTAACACAGTAAAACAGCTAAGTGAATGTGTCCCAGCAGATGTATCACATTGAGGGTTGTTTTCTAAGTACATGTTTGATAAAGCTGAAATACTGTTTGATTGCTGTAAACAACATTCAGAGCCACAGTAATGTGCAGTTTGAATTAGAAGAAAATCAATGCAGTGGAAGTAAAGGATAAGCCTCTTCATAATTGAAGATCTAATTGTTTTTTTCTGAAAACTCCGTTCTAGATTTCATGATAAGCACAGAGCTTGTGTTTGCTGTTGCAAACAGAACTTAGTAATTATCTCCTGTTGTATGTTTCGTTCTGTGTGTTCAGGTAAAGCTGAAGTTCAACTTAGAAAAAGCCTTGAAAGATGTAATTTACATTTGCAGCAGCATTATCACAGACTTTTAAATATAAAGAAATGCAACCATTTGACTGCATTTAAGTAAATTGATCATTTTAGTATATTATTTTTGATAGGAGAAAAAGAGCCAAAATGCTGTTTAAAAAAATCACAGGTCTTTATCTTTGTTGGCAATAATCTTTATAATCTTTTTGACAACTGTAAATCATTTCCTTTGTTATTTCATTGGTTTTTAATCATACAGACTAATTTTCCCAGCAATAATGAATCCAGTCCAGCTTGTTTCTTATACGATCACCCCTGCAGGTTTTCTATATGGTTAATTGACTGAACTAGTCCCAGATTCTGTTCTGACTGACCATTTGTTTTGAATCATTATGCTACTAAAAGGCCCAGTAACAACCTACTCATGGGTTAATGCTTGAATTCAAGTAAACAAGTCATCATACCAGGGCCTTTTAGAAACGACCTCACGATCCTCCACCATACTTATCAGTAGTTATGGCAAATTTTCCATAAGAGCGTCTTTTTTTTAAACACACGAACCATTTGAAGTGTTTTTTTGCTGTTTTTGCTAAAATACATAGTTGCAGCTGAAGTCCCAGAAGAGCTTAGAAAACCTTGCATCCTTATATCTGTGATTCTAGGATACAAACAAAAAAACAAAACAAAATAAATTAGGATTTCACTCTTTGCTCTGTCTTGGCCTCGTACCGTCCTCTTCACATTATGTGGTGACAAGATAAACTTGTGGTAATGTCCTGTTTCCTGTCCTCCAGAGAAACACAATGCAATCATAATTAACTAGAAGTTTGAAATATAAGTTTAACTAAAAGAAAAGCATACATTGGTTAATTTATATTTAAGTGATTGTGAAGGGTACCAACAACTGTGCTACATGTGATTTTGTAATTTAAAAAAAAAACAAATGAGTCAAATTACTTGTTGGACTGTTACAAAAACTCTCAATGTAGCATTAAATTGGTCCAACAGATTTCAATTACTTTATTTTTCTTTGTTCAAAACCTTTCAAAGGGCACAAGCACCTGTGACCGATGCTGTCTGCAGACTGATTTAGGTCTTTTCTCTTCTCTCATTTTTTTTACTTTAAATATATATGAAATACCACCTGTTTTATTTACAGCACCTCTTCTGACGTGTAAAACCCTTGATGTGATCTTAAATGTCAGGAGTTGACATTATGCAGTTCAGAGTAATCAATAGGAAGTGTTTGTCTAAATGCATAACTCTGAATGATGAGGACATGCACCCCTTTTAGCTGCAGCTCAATCTGCTGGAAGTAGTGGTGATTATAAAAAGATAATGTTCTGTTTTTCTTTAGCTGCTTATTTTTTTACAACTCGTTCCCTCTGTTTCTCCAGCACATAACCTATAAAGCCTATTGTGTTTTTCTTTACATTACCACGATGATGCTCATGTGCAAGTGCATCTTTTAGTCGAATCACCTCCTGCCTTGTAAAGCTTCTATCCAAGGTTCTTTTTTAAAGATTGATGGTTTTGTACTTTGTTTGAATACTCAAATTCACAGAAAATTACTTGAAAAACATTATCATGGTGTAAAAGAGCGGAAAGAGCAGATGCTTCAAAAAAAACGAAACAGCACATCCAAGAATTAAACAAAACCCTCTGAAATGGCCAAACATGAATAAATGGAGTTAGTGAACTGACACTCATATCGCTAAAAGATATTTTCTTTGATTAAAGTCAGTAAATGAGGGGAAAACACTTCAAAGTGTTTTGCATCTTTTACTTGAAAGTCCTGCATATGAAAGACATTGTGTTCTGTTAATTCCAAGAAACACTCATACATTTACATAGATGTAGGTGATCACATCTGATCCCTCGACTCAGAAACCTCAAAGCGGTTGTTTTGCAAAAGGATATTCATGAAAAGCCGCAGAAAAACAGGGTTGCGCTCGATCAGAGTAATAATGACCCTGCAGGCAGAGCAGAGCAATTAAAAGAGAGTCCAGGGGAGAGACGAGAACTATTAACAGCCACAGAGGACCTTCTCTTGCACGGTTTAACTCTTGGTGTCTCAGCTGAGGCTACCAAACGCTGTAAACTGATGAAAACATTGCTGGATATTGTGAAAAGGCACTAATTACAGACCGGGGGGTGGATGGTGGCATGAGGAAGGGTAACAGGAGGGTGGGGGACATGAAGATCCCCAGCGCTTCCAAGACATTTCCTGTCCAATTTAATATGTTGCATCAGTTATTTTTGATCTGTTTCTGGCAGATTATTGTGGATTCCACTGGGTTAACTTTTTGACCCGAGTCCAAGTCACGCTAACAACAATAAAATGGAAAACCTGGCAGGGATGTTATTGTGTAGGATGTTTACAGAATCAGACCTTTTTTGCTTATACAATGCACATGCATCCTGTGTTTGTATTCTTTCTTTCAGGATTTTTTTTTGTAAGTGATCAAATACAGATTCTATTTCTGTGAAATTATTATTTTTTAAGAATCACATTGATAGGATGTTTACTACTATTTATTCACACCATGAAGTTTTCAGCATTAGACAGGGTTAGGGTTACCTTTCTGTATGCTGTCTCTCTGATTTACAAGTCTCAAAAGCTCCACTCTTTCCTCCATTACCATAAACTACATGATAAATTACCAGGGCCCTATTTCACAAAAGCTAAATTCAGAAATCCCAGTATATGAGATATGGAGTATGTTTGAATATGATGGACACATCTTCTGAAGGACAGGGTCATTCAAAGGCTGTAAAAAATAAGGGGACTGGAGGAGTTCGGACATAGAATCAAGCAGGTCCAGCCTTCTCCTACTGTCACCGCCCCTAACTCAACATAGGCTTGGTTGCCTAGCAACCATGACAGTTGATAAACAGAACAGGTACAGACTGATTGCCGAACTTCTTACTACTGTTCTCTGTGCTCATTTCATTTCTGAGGAGCTTCGTCAGCTACCGTCGTCGCAGATATGAGATTTGTAGTTCCCACACTGCACAGATATGGGAATCTGTGCTTAAATGTCAGCCTAACTTATTTGTACAGGAAGACATAAAACATTTCAATAAATCAAAAATTACTCACAAAATATCTGAGTTACTAACCATTTAAATTAGATATTCAAACAATTTAAGACAAACCTCTTCACATACTTGCATTATATTAACCGTACTTTCACCTTGTCCTACCATCATGGGATATGGTAGTCCACAAAGGATAAACCGGACCTTTCCTTAAAACTGGGGGAAAAGAAGGCGGCATTTGTTACCCACGTATAAGGAGTCTTTGGATTCGAACAGACTACGGTGCTACGCTGTAAAGTAATCGGCCAACGAATTTGACCTTCAGAGGACGCAGTGAAATTTGATTTGAACACAGTGAAAGCCAAACTTGACCTATTGTGAGGAATGCATCCTGGCTTCATCACTTCTACAAATACCAAGCCAGGCTCTACAGGTTTAGCTACCTTAAACCAGGTGTAAGTAATAAAGTTAAATTCAGGTCTGCAGCTTTCTTTAAGGCACCATGAGGTCAGTCAAAGTAAATCAATGAATGATTGATGAATGAACAATAAATCACATTCACTGATTCAGCAAACAAAAGCGGATCGACTAAATGACTAAACACCCTAAAATGCACATTGCCTAACCACTTCTGTTAATTGGAAAAAGGTCCTAATTTAAGGAGTTATGTGTCATTTTTCTCTAATAAACAAATCTAACCTAATATATTCAAGTGGAAGCCAATATGGTAACATGTGAAGATCCCACAGTTTATAGATTTACATTACACTTTTGTTTAATTGTTTAGTCCCTCTATGGTGCAGTGTGTGATATTGTAAAATCCCTCCTTGATACAGTTCATCAAGGGGGAATTTTATAATATGCTGCATAGATGCAGTTCATTCTTCTGTAGCTAGGGACTTTTTTTTTTGAGCTTTTTACAGCACTAGTGGCTCGTTTTTCTGACAGTAGGCTGACAGGAAAGGGGGTATGAGAGAGGGGGAGAGACATGCGAACCTGGGTCGCCCGCGTCGAGGACTAAGGCCTCCATACATGGGTTCTGTGTGCTAACCACTGCGCCACCTGCACGCCCCAGCTGGGGACATTTTTAAGAAGCAGAGGCTGCACAGATAATGGATGTCATCTATAGAAAGGTGGCAATGCTCATGTTTATAATTCTTGGGAAAAATTCAAATATGGGCATTTCTCTAATCTCTTCAACACAGCAATATTCGATTCAGTTCCTTTCTGTCAAACTTAGAACAGCCGCCGTCTTTAAAAACACAATGTTCAATAACAATGTCCACATAGAAAAAAAGAAAGCTAATAATCCTATAGGCTACCAGAATCATTTTAAGAGCATTAAAGCACTTAACTATATAACTATATGCATATTATTGTTTTTTTTTCTAGGCTAATAAAAAAACCAAAACACAGCCTGTAAATAAGGTAACTGCATCACCGACAAAAAGTCATTGTTTTGATTCATACACCATCAATAAGATTTTGAAGGGGAGCGGGCTGATTTACAACCTAAATTCAGTTGGTCAGATAATCTGGCCCACAGTCCAGTCATAGCGGATGGCTGTAATTTCTCTTAACGTTTGCCACTACCTGCCAATGATCACAAGAAGAGGAGGAAGTCATTGGTGTCTGATTGTTTTCACAGCTAATTGAGCAGATACGGCACCCTTGTTTGAGTAAACCTGCCTGTTAGTGTTATCAGGTACAGGCTACCTGCAAAAAATAAATTACCATGGTAACTAATGTGTCACTGCTTTCATGAAACCAGGTTGAAGCTTAATTTACTTATTGAGGAAATCAATGCCTCTTGTTTCCTTCTTGGTATAGTACATCCAAACCTAAATATGCAGAGCAGGGGTGCAATAAGTTTTTACAGGGAAGCATCTATACTACTTTGCTTTCATTCTCCAAAGTGACCCTTCATTACTCATTTTAATTTGGCACTACTGACCTTTGTAAGTTAGTTGACAGGAAATGGGGTTAAGAGAGAAAGACCTACAGCCCCTGAACCCTAAACCGCACCATGCCAGCCACTCACTTTATTTAGGATTAACTGTGCTTAGCTCATGTTTTAAGTACATTAATACAGAAATAAATCTAACTAAATTGTAAAAATAAAGATCTTTCAATTTGGCAACTTAGGAAGACTATAGGACTGAACTTTTTTGAACCTTCCCCTTATATTATCAAGGATGCACATTTAAATGTATCTTATAACTAGGGTTGCCAGCCATCCCTTAAAAAAGGACTCTGTCTCATATTTAGAAACCAAAGTATGTGTCTAATTAAATTCAGGTTTGTATCAAATGTTTACCCTTAGAAATAAAGGTAAAATAGATTCCTTAAGTTGACAGGGTGGCAAACCATGCCTGACAAACAGTTTTCCCTTATTTAATTTTCAAGGAGTTTCAGCTGTCGTTCTGCCTTTGGCCAGCCACAGCCTGGATTCTTAAGTTTTTTTGAAAAGCCCAATTTTTCATCAACAGAAAAAGCCTCTCTTTTTCCAAACCTTATTTGCTATTCTATTACGGGATATAAGCTACAATACACATCAATTACGTTTTTGGGCACTCCTCTGACTAGTGGATGTTTGTATTATTGTTACTGTGAATTAAAGCTTTTACATCAACATGCATATAGGTAATAGGAAAACAGACTCCGGTTGCTGCCAGCCTCTTTAGTAATTTATGAAGAGAAACTGGGTATTAAGCTGTCAGTCACTGGTTACTTAGCCTGTTCTGGCCACTCATTGTACATAACCTCACCTGCCCGACAAAATGAAGGATGGCTGAAGTATATTTCATACTGCAGTATGAAAATGCTATGTATATATATATAAACTAAAGGTGTAAAATCTGAAAAGAAAACATTGAAGTAAACCTTCTAAAAGTAAAGTAAAATTTTGATCATGTCCTGATAATTCCTTTTTTTTTCCTAATGGATTTTATAGGAGTCTTTGACTAAACTCAGTTGGTATTATTTTATTGTCTTGGTTTTGTCAGCCAAACATCTTGCATAAAGAGTCTTTTGGTTATTACAATCTGTTTTCGTGGAGATTGTTTTGCCTTTTAGTAATTTAGAAAAAAGCAGTTTATCAATAAAATAAAAAGGATCAACTTTTTTCTGTATATTCTGTCTCTCTGCCAAAACTCTTTTATAAACTGATTTATTGGCAAGTCAAATCAAAA
The DNA here is from genome assembly GCA_034780135.1 of Jordanella pulchra. NCBI lineage: Eukaryota > Metazoa > Chordata > Actinopteri > Cyprinodontiformes > Cyprinodontidae > Jordanella > Jordanella pulchra. Next base: position 4,888 of record JAUZNJ010031608.1, on the reverse strand, counting down.
TGCAGTATAGACATGCTAATTAAAGCCTAGCTTTATTAGCAATCAGCAAAGCTTATTAAAGACTGTAGGCATTTTTGTTTAGTTAGATATATGTCTATAAAGAAATCATAAAGCTATTCATGTCTCAAGTGATTAGTTATTGAACCATTTTATTAACTCTTTAAAGTTAACCAAACACTGTTGGATCAGCATACTAAGGCTGCCTTGTAGAGAAAAATGGTAGACCCTCCAGTTATTGGTAAGTTAGATAAATGGAATCCTATCACTGTTGTACAGCAAATAATACTGTTTAGATATAGTGTTAACTTGTTATATTTTCAAGGACATCCATGCCAATAGTTTTATGAAGCATCAGGCTGTCCTTTTACTTTCCAATGCTTTTCTTTAAATGACTCAGAAAAAAAATGTTATTTTTTTATAGAGTATTGCAATAGTTAATAAAATCAAACCTAAGTGAAACCAGATATATGTCTTATAAAGAATAAGGTTCAACAAAGAACTGTTGGCAAAATTTGAACCAAACCTGTGATCATGAGCCGACGGGAATCCACAGGTCAGCAAAGTTAGCTCAGAAAGCTGCAGAGAATCATACTAAATTGCCTTTGTGCGAAAGGTTACTGCTACAGGGTCAAGCATCAGCATTATTTAAAATGTCACTGATACGATAAGGACACGTTCTTGGAGTATGCGTTTGTGCGTGCTGGCTCATGAGCAAGCATGGCAGTGGTTGAGAAGAGCTATCATAGCCTGGCCTTAAAGTCACATTTAATTGGCGAATTCCCGTAAGTAAATAAAAAAGGTGACATTTTCTCTTTGGTGCCTGGACTAGAATCCTAAAACCGATGGGCTGAGGTCCCTGAAATGTCAAGGAGGAATAATTTCCATCACATACTTTGCCAGCTTTTTGTACCTTGCCTCCACTCTGCTTTGGGACACCCAGAAAGGTCATCCGTGCGTTTGACTTATTTTGTGTCAACATTTGGTTGAGAATCAATCATAGCTTTTCGTGATCAAAGATAAGTAGGCCACCGTTACATTTTGCCCTGTGCTTGGTGCAGACTCCTTGTCTTTTTGATGCATTGATGCATTAAGGCTTAGATGTCGAATTTCTACCTACTCTTGCATCATCCACGGTTAGATGGTTCTCCCACTTACACTTAAAGGAGTACCCCTTCACACACTCACAAACACACACAGTCTGAAAGGCCCCTTGGCACAGTAAACAACTTTAAGCACCCAGGAAAACAAACAGATAAAAGCACGCCTTTGACATGAAAACATGACAATTTCCCTCTAAGAACCTCTCTGAAAAATAAAATCCTGGGAGAGAGAAAAGGGCTTTGCTGACAAGAACAGACACCATTGACTAAATCCTTGTTATTTATCATCTGGCATAGCTCTTTGGCCGGCTTTAGGCCAATACACCCAGAATTACCTGCTGCAACATCAAAACCCTCCCTTGTAATCATTTAGCTATTCTAGGCTGCAAAGCATCTTAACAGAAGAGGCACATTTGTTTGTTGCTTTACTCTGTGATGATTTCAAAAGCGAAGACTGCAAAATCTTTATAACACTTCCCTTCCTTGCCTTCATTTGTCTCTGTTTTTTCATCTGTAGGCATTTGATGGCATCTCATGTAATGCTAATCAAATCCTGTGTGATCAGGTTTGATGCTTTCATTGACAAGGATTTGTAATTCTTGATTTCTCACCAGGAAAGACTTAACATTCAGAAGGTAGTCAGAATAGCTCTCCTTCTAAACCCTTCCTTGTTTTAGGATTTGTGACTTATGTTTTAGTGGGCTGATGCATAAATGAAGACGTTCTTTTTCACCCTTTGATACCAGTGTTGTGGAGGTTGATAAATCTATGCGGGTTGCAGTATAATTTGGTAAAAGTGTATGCATGAAATGCATTCAGTCATTTTACAGCTATTGGATGTACTGTGTCTTGGCAATTTAAACATAGAAACTAAAGGACATTATTGATAGATCAAAACAATTTAAAATGTATGTTTTCAATATTGCAACCAAAGCCTGAGAGTGAGAACAAAGTATTCTAGAGATTAGAGAAGATCCTCTGGAGGAACTTAGAACATTTTACTTACAGGAAGTACCTCACAGAAAATTCTAACAATTTAAAAATGACATATGCTGCTTAATAATCAATGAAAAAATACTATTAGTCTTACAGCAATTGAATACTTCTTTTAAACGCTTATAAAAATGTTTGTTTTCTTTGTTTTGACAAGAAGCTTAGAGTATTTGTGCTCGGATGGCCTTGTTGCCACCACCCTAATCTTTACCTCCCTCCACTGTCTCAAATACCCTTTCCCACTGACCGAAAAACCAGTTTAAACCCAGGAATAATCAGCTTTTAGTGGCAGTGGAAAAACGTCACTGACCTGCTTCAACCCCTTTTAAATGACTCGGCAAGTGACTGGGGTTATAATCGGCATCAAAAAGCTCAGTTCCAGTTGGCATACAGTGGGAGCATCAGACCCAAGTCGACCCGTTATTTTACATGATACAGTTGAGCAACATGCCGCGCCAGACGTGTCTGATATAACAAGCCAAGACAGCTCCAATTACATTTGATATACATGGCGCAGCACTGGTGAGAGAGATTTGGAGAGACATAAAAATAAATGATTAAGCTCATTTGGTACGCCTTGGCTCCCTTCCATGTTGCTCTCCATTATTTACTTTCCTTATTTCTGTCGCACTTGTGACATCATCAATGCTAAATCAGCGTTTTGCCAATAGGAAGGGAGCCAAATACCGAGTGTTAGCGGGTCGACTCAATGTTTGAAAAACCTTTGTTAATCTACACATTTCAGTGTGAAAGAGGCTAAATAAAGCTTTATCAAGTCCAAGTATCCCAAACCTTTTCACATTACATTTAGTCGCCAATTCATGGACACCTAAAAGGGCCATAAAAGACTTTTGTTTTCTAAAAAAAAAAACCATTACTTTAAGTTTATTATATGAATTTATTTATAGAATTACTCTAGCTACTAATATAACCCAATGAACAAAAAAAATGTGAATTCTTTGTTGAACACTGTACAGACTTCTCTTGGGTGTTTTAGAAAATTTGGTGCAAATTTCAATCTGTTTTAAGACAGAGTCAAACTACAAAGCTGAATCAAACTTGGTATCATGATATTTTAAAAACAACAGCAACAAACAATCTGGCAGATAGACAGCCTCTAAAATTAGATGCACACTAGAGGTCCATTATCTCGTCTCATATTTAACAAGTAAGTGCCTGATTAGCAAACAAGGGTTTTAACAAGCTTTGATTGTTTAATGATGGGTTTCATTAAGAGGAATCATTTTCTGACTGATGAATTGTACCAAGTTAAAACTTATGATCAGGATTGTTGAAAGAAAAATTTAAAATTCAAAACCTTTGCAGTCAAAAAGATCATTAACTCTTCATTCGTAGAAGAACCCTAACCAATCAGTGCATTTTCTCATTTCTTTGGAGAAAACAACAGAAGTGCAGAAGTACTTTTACTTTGAAAAAACACATCTATCCGCTTGTGCAATGACATCATGAAATTAGTTTGGAGCATTCCATACTAATAATGGGACACTGCACCTAACATCTCTGTATATTACTGTATGCTTTGTAGATTCTGCAGAAAATATACTTTTTTTTGTAAAGTAACATACAGCTTTAGATAAAGTGTCTTTTGACTGTTTTCTTTAAAACTCACTCAGACTGACCCTAAAGACTAGAGTCTCTGTTGGAGCTTGTATTGAAGTGTTGCCTCTGAAGCTCCAATACTCGTCTGCTGTTTACCATCAAACAGACCAGTGGCCATAGAGATGAGAGAGAAACAGATAAACGCACCCTCCAGGCATCTCAGACTCTCTTTCATCTCTTTCATAAATGCCAGTCATCTTTAAATAGCTGAGGTAAATCCTGTGTGTGATCTTTTAAAGAATCCAAGTTTCTATATTGCTTTATTCTTGTGGTATTTTATTAAGTGAAAAACAAATGGGCTGATAAAGACAGTGTTATTTATAGACATCCATACATTATGATTTCAAAAAAGTAAAGGCTTTGCAGCATATCTCAGCACTGGTTTCAGTGGAGTAGCAGTTAATTTATTGCGTCACTTATTTGTGTACCCTCAAAATAGGAATGTATGTACAAATAGCCTATATATAAACAACAACAACAACAAAAACATATCTGTGAGGGTTCTCAGTCATCCAGGTCATAGTCAAGCTTGGAAGGTTCAGTTTAGGCAACTGGACGTAAAAAAAAAACAGTTTTCTCACCCACCACTCGTGCTCCTGTGCGGGATGGGTGACTTCTTCATCTCAAGCTTGGGTCCTCTACCAGATGCCTAGGAGCTTTGGTGTTCATCTCAGTATTTTACAGTAGCTGTCCCTATAACTGCGCAATTCTGGACTGAGATCTATGATGTTCTCCAGGTATCTGATGGAGCCACTTCTCCAGTGTTAGAGGTTACTGCCATCAGGTGTTCTGATGACCACAGTTAGTACAGCTGCCTTCACCTCCCAAGCTCTTTCTAGGTCTTCCCTGAGATCTTGGTATTTCTGCAATTTCCCATATTCTTTTTTTCCTGATGTTTCTATTATTTGGGATGACACATCAATCACTACAGCTGTCCTCTACTGCTTATCAATGATCACAATGTCCTGTTGGTTGGTCACAACCATTCTGTGTTTTTGTATCTAGAAGTCACACAGGACCTTAGTCCGGTCAATTTCCACCACCTTGGGAGGTGGCTCAGTTTGTCACCCGAGGGTAGTAGTTCTGCTGTTTGTCAACCATAGTAGTGGTTGACAAACAGCAGAAGAGGGCAGTGGTGGTAGATGTGGCAATACCAGCTGACAACAACATCAGAA
>JAUZNJ010031607.1:0-14134 GCA_034780135.1 Jordanella pulchra | reverse complement strand
TGGATGGATGGATGGATGGATGGATGCATGGATGGATGGATGCATGGATGGATGGATGGATGGATGGATGGATGGATAAATGGATGGATGGATGGATGCATTGATGGATGAATGCATGGATCAATGGATGGATGGATGGATGGATGCATGGATGGATGGATGCATGGATGGATGGATGGATGGATAAATGGATGGATGGATGGATGCATTGATGGATGAATGCATGGATCAATGGATGGATGGATGGATGGATGCATGGATGGATGGATGGATGGATGGATGCATGGATGGATGGATGGATGGATGGATGGATGGATGGATGACATACCTTCTGTCTCTGCTGGATGGTGGTCATAGCGTCTGGCTGGAACTCCAGCTTGTCGGTCCGACACAGCTTCCAGTAGAGGATAGAAATGATGATAACGACCACGAGGAGAGGAACCACCACCCCGATGATGATCCACAAGTTGGTGTTCTCTGTGTCAGAAGGGGGGGCTGCCACCTTCTCTACAGCTTCAAACAAACACATCAACAGAGATTAAATATGGCGCATTAACAATGCGAAGCTTAGCAGAACTCACTGTAAAAAATACATTTAATCTGTTCATCAAAAACATGCAACACACATTTAATACAAAGCATTAAAAGCAAACAATAAAAATGGTTAGATAAAAAATATTTAATTTAGATATCTTTCGTCTGTATTGAAAAGCAGGTTATAAATTTACAAGAGAAAAATATTTTTCTATGTGACTTTTTCGTAACTTTAACGATTAACTACATCTGAGTCTCACTGATCTTCACATATTACTTACGCTGAGCCAAAATGCCCTGCACACGGTATCCCAGGATAATGGCAGCCCTTTGAACGTCCAGACTGTTAAGCAGGTTGGCAGTTTGGACTGCAGGCATCCGATGGCCGTCGTGACCCTCCACAAAATACACAATCTTAGCTGGGTTGTCTGCTCCCTCCAGGCGGCTCACACTCAGAACCTGAGAAAGTTAACACGGGTTTCAGCATTGACTCAAACATGTTGTTTGTTTTGAAAAGAAAGTTTCACATAACAGCGTTCAATTGTTCTGACCAGAAGCGTACTGCAGTGAGAGGACACCTCCATTACAATTCACATAAGATGCTGGTTAATTCAGACACATTTTCAAAATTGTTTTATTTTAAAACTTGAGTCTATGTAATGTTCTATTTTATACTCTGTTTTCATGTATTTTCTTTTTTTTCTTGATAAATGACCCCTTGACTGCTGTTTGTAGAAATGCTTTCAAGACTGTTCTCTCTTGCTGAGTTACTTTTACTCCAATTAGAGCACTTTTTTTTAGACTTTAGTGGCTGGCCTTTATTTAGTTTAAAATAAATCTTTAAAGGTAAACAGAGAGACATTTGGCAAAGATCGGTAGGACAGGGACTCCAACCTGCGACAAATGGTATACAAGTCAGGCGTTTTACCTCAACACCACAGCAGCACCCCTAGAGTACTCTTTAAATGTAAAAATGGATGAACAATTATTAGTGTTATTCTTGTTGGAGTAAAATTACTGTTGACATTCTGACATCAGTGTAACTTTTTGCCACTTACTAGCTGTGTATTCAGCCCTCTAATTGCAGGATGAGCGTTTGCATTCTGCACCAGTTTAATTGAAAACCCTGTTAAGCTGAATTAGAGCAACTTAAACTGTACTTTCAACATACAACACCCACATTGGAAATCCAAAACTTCTGATTTTGCTGATGAGAAAACTAAACTGAAGGTCAAAGGATTGAATAGGACTTCATTCAGTTCCTGTTGGGTCTGACTTCTGGTGGTTGGGACCGACTCCCGCCGGTTTACCAAGACATCCAGTCTTTACTTCCGCCCCTGATTGTAAACTGCAAGCACCCTGCCCCTTCGGGGCGGTTCTGTCGATCCCTCTCAACCGCCAAGTGATCCAACTAAAGAATCACAGAAATATTTCACCCAAAAATGGAAGATTTATGTTAATTTATTACTTAACAAATTCCCATGAACTTTTCTTTTTTTAAATCATTTTAACATAAACCTATTAAATACAGCTTAGAAAATCGAAATTCATTTGTATAATAATGCTCATTTATTTGAAATACATAATCATTGGGTTTGAGTATATAGTATTAATAAAGTATGGTAACTCAAAATTACACTAATGACTGTACTAATTTAAAATACATAAAGTTTATTGTTTGAATTTACTAAAGTTCACCTGATTATTATGCTGTTCAAACAATTAAACTTTATGTATTTGAAAAAAATACACTACTTAGTAGTCATTCTAAGTAATTGTACTTTATTAATTCTTAGTAAAAATAACAGACAGTAATTTATTTTGAATACAAAAGCTATATTAAATTTATGAATCTGCATCATGTAAGGTTTAGATAACCGGAATGTATTAAAATGATGTAAAAATAGTAAATGGGGATTTGTTACTTAAATCTTCAAATTTGGGCTGAAATACTTTTGTGAGTGTAGAACCACCACTAACAATGACATAATTATCCTTTCTGAGTTGACTAACTTATTGTTTTCTCTTTTGCTCAGTCAGTCCACCTGGATTTTTATATCTTGAAAGAAGCTCCAGAAATGACCGACTATTCAGGGATGCTGACGCAGTCCACTCTCTAAATTAGGAATGGAATTTCTGATTAGGACCTAACGAGCAATGTGTCACATCTGTCGTGGAAAAAGAAAAAAAAGAAATGTTTTTTCAATTATTAATGAAACTTTCAAACTTTGAGCCGATGAGTTTGTGTTCAATGGCAGCAAGTGAAATGGAAACAACAGTTTCAGCCCTGTTACGTCACAAGCTATAGCAGAATAATGTGATGAGCCTTCAGAGGAAAGTTTCTACAAATTGATCAGTAATCTTTAATGAACGTCTGCATATGTCATACATTAACTGGTCCCACACAAAGTGCAAATCAATCATGTGACAATATCATATGAAACAAAAATGTGGGGAAGTTTTTCTACCTGTTAGATTGTTTAATATATGAAACACAACCTAAGTAAATGACTTCATTTGTCATGTAAAAAAATATCCAAACCAACAAGGTTGGAAATTTAATTGCTGATTATTGCTAGAAGGTTAGATTCAAGGCATCACTCAAACAGAGCCAGACAACATGAAGTAGGCAGGAACATCTAAGCACATTTTGTCCAGATTGAAGGATATGAAAGAACAGAGAGTGAAATCTATTAGACTGGAATAAGTTACTGAGGCTTTAAAACTCCAGACAATAGTGGCTAAAAACCACTATCCACAAATGGACAAATCAGGGAGCAGTGAAGAATCTTTCAAGAAGTAGCAGGCTTAACTAAATTACTCCAAGAGCTCATAAATGACACTTCTAAGAGGTAGTAGTACAAGACCCCAGGACACAATCTAAAGCTCTGCAGGCCTCACCTTTCTCGGTTAAAGTCAGAGTTCAGCATCCAGAAAATAAGACTTTTCACTTTTTATGAGACTTAAAGGTTAGGTTTAAGACAAAGGCATGAATTAGGTTTTGGTTAAATAAAATACGTACCATTAATAGGTTTAGGGTAAGACGGGTTTATTTAAAACAAAAATAGGAAGTCAATGCAAGGTCCTCATTCAGTATTTAAAGCTTGGATGTGTGTGTGTGTGTGTGAGACTAGACTCGCGCCTGGTGCCCTCAGGCTCTGCTGCTGTCTGTAGAACCGGAAAGCCTAAAGCTCAGGTCACGTCTGGGCTAGCAGAAAGAAAACGCTGGGCAGGCGTCGTCATGCAGTCAATTCTAGTCCATGCAGAGTTATTAGAGTGGAACGAGGTCAGCATGAATGTGTGTAGTATTGCCACCCCCCTCCAGCCTCTGCTTTTATCTGCTTAGGAAGCCTCATCAGGTATTATCATGGGTGCTAAAGCTATGCCTACCCTGTCATGATAGTTCAGAGCTTCTGTCTGACATACAGAATGTGAATCAGCTCCAAAATAAATTTAGATGCTCAGTTTTAGTCACACTTTTAACTATCAAGGAGTAGCCGTTTTTAAAGATGTAAATGGTAAAACAAGTTCAAAATAACATAAATACAAATATTTTATTCTATAAATAACACCTTTATGATATAAACCCTTGTTTTCTTTTATTGTGCAGAGTGGTCAGAAACAGTATGGCTGCTTTTTCAGTTGAGTTTGATATTACTCCGACAGGCACCGTGTTGAACATCCACATTGTACAATCAAATTGGAGTCAGACAAAATATGTATCCCATATCCCTCATAACAAGTCCCTTTTATCTTGCTTTAACACTTATACCCACTCAATTTCTTTCATCTCTCCCATCTTTGTCTCATCTTTAATTCCCGCCCCGCTGAAGCAACTGCTTTACCAAAATAGACAACTCTTAATCAGCCCAACTGAAGGGTACAGACTGGGACCAAATGAATAATTGATCTGCTGTTAGCGGGTCTGTGGCTCTCAGCAGCAGGCGAGCGAGGGCGGGAGGAGAAGCAACAGAAATCTGAACCCCTTTAGGTGGAGGTTGTTAAGTGGTTTGTCTCTTGGGCAAATAGGATGCTGTTGCCATGGAGAAAAAGCAACATCCTGCTCCCCTTTAGACGAGCAGGTGCAGAGGAGACCCACAAAAGCTGAAGCTTGATGAGTGAAGCACTAAGGTTTTCACTGGTTGCCAACACTGAGACTCGCATAATGAGTCCTCTGTACTCGGTCCCGGCACTAAGAGTCTCTGCCGTCTGTAATGATGTTACAGGTGAACCGAAAAATGAATCTGAAATATTTTGAGGATTTCTCTTTATTTAAAAGTTTAGTTTCAGACTTAAATAAGTGGAACTAGTTGGTATGAGTTTGTGTGGCGTGGTACTCAACAATTGTGTGTTTCAACTGTTTGCAGGAACCAGGGGCCACTTTTCACCCCCAATGGCTTTCAATGCACCTAACAGACGGATAAGAGATCATAAGAAATTTGCCCCAATACCCATGATATTGAGATGATTCTTTTTAATTGACCTACAACTACTGTAGGATTTTTTTCCTTTTTTTTAAGGAGAGAGTGCAAAGCATCTTAGATTTATTGTTCTTTTTAAGCACTTTTTAGACTAACCCTAAGAATTTAAATAACTGACATCTTTTTTCAGCCATCGAGTTAATATGTTAGAATTGAAAACATATTGTTTCTTTTAAGAAACAAATCAACACACCCTGTTGGATTTTAACAGGTTTAATGTTAGGAAGTAAGATGTTGCTACTCATGCATTTAGGGTGTATTTTCATTTAAAACTCAAGAGAATTTTGTTTCATTAGTTTTTAAAAGCAATTTTAAAAGTTTTGTAATTGAAAGAAAAAAATAAAATAAATAAATAGTTTTGTAATTGGAAATTTAAAAAAAAGCAATCCTGAGATGAAAGTTTGAAAAACTTAACCAAAAACAGGATTTTAAGAGTAGGTTTGCAGTTTTTGAGTTATTTTATACATCCTCTTTTTTAGAGATTTTATAGTTTCAAATATTTTTAAAAATCTTTATTTTTCAGTATGATTTTTATAAGTTTTACTCTTTTCAAATTGCTTCTTATAGATCACATTTACTTTACTTCAAGCTTAATATAAACACTCGCTTTTGAGGCGTAAATTGACCAATAAAAATGTTGCTGACAACGTCTATGCAGACGATAATTTTGCATATTTGTGCTTCACTTTAGACGAACGCCCACCCTCAGAAGTAAAGAGAATGTGATCCATAAAATGCAATTTGAAAAGAATGCAATACCTAAAACTCAGTATGAGATTAAGTTTAATTTTTGAATCAATGTTGTTTTCAAATTTCCATTTACAAAAAAATGCTCTAGCAACAATGATGGAACTACATTAATTCTATAAAGCTTTAAATATAAAAACTCTGCTGATTTTACAAACTTTATTTCAATATGAAACGAATTTAAATCCTTTTCAAAGAGTAATCAATATGAAACAGAACACCAGGGTTTAATCCTGTTCTCTGTTCGCTTTAGGGGCGAGGAAATTTCTTTTAAAGCTTGTTACACTTTTAGAGGATTTTTTCAATGACTATGAATATAAGTTATGAAGTATCACTACTTTGATAGGATGCTTGGTCTAAAATTCATGGTAAGTAGAGCTTCTTTCTGCAGCAGCTCAACACTGCTGCACAGGGAGGAGTTACCTGCTCAGCACTGGTGGAAGAAATTTAAAAGAACAACCCAGTCCAAACATCATGATTAACACAGAAATTTAGGAGACAAGATGTTATAGATAACATCGTCCAAAACACAGCTTAAATCTTACTTGCTTTACAGAAACAACATATTTTTCGTTTCTTTTTTTTCTAAATCCCAGTTACAGCAGATAACAATTTAAGCTCATGATGTTTTGCTTTGCTAAAGTTCAGAAATTGGTCTGTTTTCTTTTTACCTGTACGCTACTGTTACCAACTGTGGTCGCTCTTTTGACCCGCCTCGCTTTTCCCATTGCTTCCCCGAGCAACAGGGCCACTCTACGCTCCATGTTAGCCTGAAAGGTCCTTTCACTCATCTTCTTGTCGAGAACGCCAAGCAGTACTAATAAACACAGAAATCAAAAGTCATTCAAACCGTCATAGTTCTGTAATTTACACACAGCAAAATGACCAGGTTACCTGTTCTAACCCAGGAGGAGCGAAGCAAGTGGCTGGTGTTGAGCTCTGGATAGTGGAAAGCTTCAGGGCAAAAAAAAAAAAACACAACAAAAAAAAAACACATTAGAATAAACATTGTTGATCCTGCAGGAGATATCAACAACAAAGCTGGATTTTCCAGACATACAATCTTACTCACGCTCTGCAATCTGCAGCACTGGGAAGCCGATGTAGTAGCTAAATTCTACTATTGTGAGTTTCATCAGAGCGTTGCTAACCTTTGACCCCATCATATAACCCCTTGAACCACTGACAGTGAAGGTGATGTCCACTGGCTGCCTCACCAGCTGCTGCTCTGCAAACTTATTTGCAGCCGTTGTGATGTTGAGAATCTGAAATGAGCAAAAAGATCCATCTATCACTGCAAGTGCAACCATTGTGGTTCATAAGAAACAAAGAGCTGCAGAAAGGTTCCTCTTCTAATAGAGTTGACTTAAGAAGGAGAAACTAAGAAACAGAACTTAGCAGTTTGGATTTAGTGAGACAAATATATATTATATTTAGTTGTGTTAATAGGATTACAAAAAAAATCACAATCAATGATCAGTGACCACCAATGTAACAAAATGCTCAAACAATCATTAAAACCTAAACTCTAAATCTGAGTCTAACCTTTATCTCCCACCGCAGATTGTCAGTCAGATTCTCATCATTTCTCTTTTACTGAGTCTTTCTAAAATGTTCATATTAACTTATTTGGTGAAAAAAAGTTTCTTTCTTTTATAATGGATTTAAAATCCATTAGCAGAAATGCAAATTGTTGATAGCTTGGACTGCTAACAGTTCTTTAACTTGTTCCTCACAACATCTTAGTAATGATGTTACTGATTTTAGACAACAACTTGGTGGAATTTGAGTAAGATTTTTTTCTTCTTTTCTTCTTAACTGAAGTTCTGATATCAGAGATAAATAAAACGTAGCAACGTTTTCATCTGACTTGTTTCCATTTCAATGTTGTCTTCTTGTTGTAGTCTTTTTAAACCGGATTTGCAAAGAACTAATTCCAATATGTCTCCTGAATTTTACTATTTGCTGCCAGAAAATACTGAAAAAGGAAAATAAAAAATTATTTACATTTCATCGACTGATGTTGGCTTTTATAAAACTTTAGACCAGGTTATGCAGCTTTTAGATGTAAAGTCATATAGAAGATATAAAGCTGAACACAAGGTGGTCTACTTGACTACTCACATGCACCGTGAAGTTGGTTGACTCTTTTGACCGACGGCGCACTTCTGCAAAAGCCATAGTCAAACCTTTCTCAACGCTCTCAAAGAAGGTGCAGTATCTTACGTCTATGTGACCAGGGACAAACTGCAGCACTGCACACAGAGCATGACGGAGAAGTTTAAAGTGCATTCACAGTCAATGTATTTAGCAGCCTTAGAAGCATAAGGAGGAGAAAATGTACCTGTGTGGACTTGGTACTTCTGGTCTGGTGTCGTTAGGTTAGAGGACACATACAGGAAGCGTCTCCCTGACCATCTCAGAGCATTGATGACAGATATAGCTGTGTACACTACTGGACCCGACACCACGCGGAAGACAAGCTGTGGTGGAGGACTAACAACCTATATAGTGAATATATAAAATAAAAATCACAGTGTTTCAAGAGTCTTATAGTTTTAAAGTTTAGTTCTGCTTTTGTTTGTTTTTTTTATTTTGTTAAACTGAAATGAGAATTACACACTCTTTATTAAGTATCTTCAATGACATCGTGTGAACTGGCACCATATAAATAAACTGAACTGAATGGTTACTAATGGTTTGTGATTCTCTCATCCTGACATTTGACATCATCCTAATTGGTGGAAAAACTTGAAACTATTATTATTTGTAAGATAAGATTTATCTGAGAACTAAACCATGACACCATATTTCATTTCAAGTTTATTTCAGTTAAGGTATTATTTTAAATAGTCAGCACTGTGAAGGACAGTTTCCCCGTCTAATGTCGTAAAGGGATGAAAAGCAAAAACACAAAACATATAAAAAAACAGAACTTTTTTTTTAAAAAACATTGTTTTTTTTAAAAAGAAACTGTTATAAATTATTCAGACAATGTAACATGGATAAAACCCCCCTGAGATGCAATAATATTGAAGTCATTATAATGAACCATGTTTCCATTTCATAATTAAATACTGAGAGATAAATGATGTTACCTGTAGCTCCACAGACTTGTTAAATTCCACTTTTAAAATGTCTCTAACTTGAGATTTGGCAAAACCAACAGTCACCCCAGAAGGAAAACCTTGATAAAAAGAATATTGTGGTTATAATCTCCTAGATATGAATATTTACATACTATTTACGAAAAAAAGAAACGCAGGATAAAAACAGAGCTTGTTCTTACCAGCTCTTGTTAGGTAAGTGGGGCTGTCAACTCTGCAGAGGTAACGTCTCGTTGTTGTGGCTGTAGCTGTGGCTTCTTTGCTGGTAGTAGCGATGATGCTGACAGTGGTTGAGGTCTCACCGGCGGCAGAAGTTGCGGCCGTGGCTTGATGAGGAGTGTTTGTGGCACCTGGACTTGTGCTTCCAGCAGAAATTGTAATAATTCCACCGTTTGTTGGGATTGAGGTCATCGTGGACGGGTTGTCGGCTCCATCTTCAGTCACGCTCTGATCACCAAACATAACTGGGGGAACCAGGGTAGCATTATGAGATCGGGGATCAGTGGAGGCTAGAGTCATATTGTCCGTTTGTTCAGTGGAAAATAAGTCGGGGGACATTAGTTCAGTTGTGACAGCAGTGCTGTTTTCACTAGGAACAAGAGTGAAGGCTACTGTTGCACTCATTACAGGAGGACTGAGTGTAGGACTGTCATCAAAGGATTCAGAAACAAACCAATGGACATCAGTCAGAGATGAAGAAGAAGACAACAGATCATCTGATAGCAAATGAGTCGCACTTGGCTGTAAAGGCTCATCTAATGTCGCCTCCATGTCTGAAGTTAGTGAAAGTGTGGACCAGCCTGTGGTGGAAACCGGACCACCCCAAACAGAGGAAGAGGAATCAAAGGTGTAGGATGAGACGATGGAGGGATCAAGAATAGGCTCAGAGGAATTACTCAGCTGAGGAGCGTTTTCTGTGGTTACTGGTGTAGGAGACTCATAATGAGGCCCGAACCCTGAAAGATCACTGGAGGCCTCTATTAGATGATCAGTAGTGAAGTCAGTGTTGGGTGGGGCCACTGTAGCATTGATGGAGACTTCAGTGGTGTTCTCTCTGTACTCTGCTCCGGTTTCTGTAACACTGCTGTCCTTTGACAGCTGAGTGGTGTAATACTCCAAGCTGTTCATGTCTGGTAGGAGGACATCGGTCGGTCGAATTGTGAAGACGTCTCCCCAACCAATGTCAGACACGTCAGGAGCATCGGTGCTAGGCGCGGTAGTCGGGTTGTCTAAAGAGGGAGCCTGTGTAGAAAATTTGGATGGATGAATCGATGGATGTGAAGCAATGGGGAGGTTTGCGGTCATGAGGCTGGGGGAAGGTGAAGCATAAATAGGGTGCATGGAAGAAGGCGATATGCCCACTCTGGAAGGAAAGGATGTGTCGTAGATCTCTGTGTTTTCCTCCACATCATACGGGTCCGGGAGCACCTTAGTAACCAGAGAATAATCGTCTTTATCTGTGTTGAAGTAGGACATGGTTTCCAGGTAATCCCCAGAACCCCAGTCTACATCCACTGTGTTGGTAGGGTAGAAGTCTTCTGACACCTCATTAGCTTCAGCTAAAGTCAATGAGACCTGGGGGGGGCTGAAAGGCACATGGTAACCAGGAGCCATAATCTGGTCTATGTTAGGTAGAGTGTTTAGGTTTTGCTCCTGTTCGCTCTGCACCAACGGAACGACGCTGGAGCTCATCGGGCTTGAAACAACCTTGTTGCTATCGGAGTCGTTCCTCAAAGCCTCAAACAGAGCCGGCTTAGGAGGTTCTAGAGGCAGGTCAGCTGATGAGGTCCCGGTAGCACTGTGAGATTGTTTTGATGACCCACTCTGAATCATGCTGGGAGTTGGTTCTTCTGGGTAGTCCAGATCTTGGTGAGGTGTGGGTTTTGTCAAAGCAGAAGGACTTGATGTTGACACAGATGTATTTGACTGGATTAGTTGCTTTGATCTCAAAGAATAAAGAGAGAAATTGTATTCCTGCTGGTCAGAATTAGTCCTAGGCCCTCCCCCCTTAGTGGAGCTCACAGCTGATGACTCAAACCCTTGAATATGTCCGTTAGAGCTTAATGATGGAGTCGTCTGGAACCTTGTCCCCTCTACATAGGCCTCTCTTGGCATTGCGGACTGAGAGTTTTCATATGCAGTGGGCGCTGATTTAAAAAGCTTTCTGTCAGTAGTCCTTGCTTTAGGAACTGGTTCAGAGAGCGGGGCACCAGGTGAGGCTGGGATATTAAAGGCAGCATAGTGTGAGTGTGGTAAGGCTGCTGGTGATGATTCTGTTGTCCTTTGAACGCCTACAACAACGTCCACAGGGGTGGGGTGTGAACCCAGCAGAGGCTCATCTGAAAAGGAACACAGTCTGTACTTTAGTTTAGAGACATGTAAAAAGAAAGTAAACCCTGGAGCGCTTGAGTAATATTAAAGTAATGCAACACTGGAGGTAGAAACTGACAGAACTACATCCAATGTATATCTGTTCCTTAGCAAGACAGAATAGGAGAAATAATTCATTGCTTTTTGCCATATTTTGACAGAAAAGTATTATGGTCAGATCTCTGAAAAAATGCTGACTAAAGTAGAGTAAGGTTGCTGTTAAATCTATACCTTTTGATCCAACTATCAGGTCTGTTTAACAAGCAGGATCTGCTCACTGCTATCCGTCTGAAATCCTCTGTAAGAATTTGGACCCAGGTTTATTTTTAATAAATGATCACACTGTTTAATCTAATGTTCTTCTCGACAGCTCAGATTGAAATAAATTTTCACACCCAGTAAAGAGCAGATCAATTTATCATGTCTTAATATAGAAAACCTAAAAGACAACATTTCCTATTTTATTTTATCTATGAATCTATTTCTACTGAAGGTACAAGAAATAAACAGGTATAAAAGGAATATAAAACTGTTTGGTATCTCAGAGACACTGCAGCTCTTTGGCCAGAGCAGATTAAAATTGACTTTTTTATTATTTGTTTAACATTTCTATCAACTATTTAAAAAAATTTTTAAAAACTGAAAGATAGCATTTCAGATAGTATAGTTCTTCCTATTCGGAGTCAAGGAGAGTTCAAGAACATTCTTAGAAAAAAATGTTAGCATATGCAGAACAAGATGATGAAACAAGTAAAGAAATAACCCAGAGTGGAAACTGGAACTGTGCTGAGTTCCCAAAAAAAGCTTTGTATATCCAATTTAAAGGAAAAGACAACAAGTCACCAGGATTAACAAACGAACTAACTCCTTGAAGATTATATTATAACAGGCACAGATTTGAAATAGCAAATTAAAGTTAGGCAATGCTGTTCAAATTTAATTGGAAAGGAAAGGCCTTGCTTTTCTGCATTACATCATTCCATATATCAGACATAATTTCATTTCAGAAGAAGCTCAGTTGCGCTGCTCAGATATGGACATGTTAAAAATAGCTTTAGGAGAGGAAATAGATAATAAATAATTGATAGGGATACATTATAGGGCTTTTTACAGTGTCATCTATCTGAAACAGGTTCCCTCTCTGATCCTAAGAGATGCATTGTGATAATATGATGATTTGTTTATGCAAGACATAAATAAACTCTGTATCAGTGCACAGAGGGAACCATTATCATCTCTGCATGAAGTTTGTATTAAAAAGTAAAACATTTTCTGCTGCAAACACTGCAGCTTTCTGTAGTTTACAGAATCCCAACAGAAGCTAAGGTCTGAAAGCTAAGAGAGGGACTCGATCCAATACTTAGAGTAGGAGGCAGATCACCTATAAAAACATCAGAACAAAAGAAAATTTCCAAAGATTCATTTTTAACTTAGTGGCTCGTTGCATAGAGGCAGACAGCGGCTGGCTTTGCCCTAAAGAAAACTCTCGATTTAATTACAACCTACATAGGTACCTTAATCAAGCCAGCATGCTGCTTTACCAGAACCCGCTTAGAAAGACTTGGGAAACTTCCAGGGTTTCTGTTCAAACGATTGGCTGCTGAGCCAAGTGTTTGAAAGCAGCAAACAGCTGAGCATACACAAACATAGAAACACAAATTACACACAGAGCACATCATAATGTTATTGACCTTCAATGCCATGAAAACCAGATAAGTTAGAAAAGCAACGACTGCCAACCGGCTTTAAACAGAACAGAAAGCGAAGAGAAAAAGATGCTCATTGTAATGTCTGCTCTTAAAATTGTTCACGATGAGCCGTTTTTGCTGGAATTCGATGTCACAGAAACACGCGTTGTTTCTAAGGATTGTTTCAGTATATAAGGAGGCAAACAACACATTCTGAAAGCGTAAAAAGAAAACAAATGAAGAGACAACTAATAAACAAATAAAAGACTACAATAGATCGCTGATGTCTGAGGTCAAAGTGATGACCCCAAAATGTCAGCTCATCTACAACACGCCCCAATAGCCACAAAATATTTCATCAGTAGTCTTATATAGAATGACTAAACAAGAGGTGAATCGATGACAAAAACAGCTACCTAATTGAAATAATTGGCACAATGATCATTGCAGTAATGATGATAACAGCGATGTTGACCCTGACAATTACAGATAAGAAACACTAGAGGCTGAGGATGCTTCTGTCACACATCTCAATAGTTACTATGATCATTTTATGAGGGTAAAAACATAGTTATTAAACCTTAACACATTTTAATCAAACCAGAATACATTTTTAAAGAGTTGATTGTGATAAATTAAATAACTACTGATGCTAAAATGCTCTTTTTGGTGAATGAAAGTCAAAGTTTAGAGCAGCCATTAGCAAGCTGGCATGGAAAGCATGTTTGGCCACGATTAGGGCATCACAGAGGAAGAGAATACGATGAAGGTCTTAAGAGAAAACATTGCAACACCACCTGTTCCCTGAAACAGGAGAACGTTCTGGTTGGTTGGCCACTCATCGTCACAGTCCATGAAACCAAATACCCAACCTGTGGACACCATCAAATATCATGTCCGGACACAGTAACCCTCATGTCAACAGCTACTGTAGCTAAGTGGAGTCATCATGGAACCAAGAGAGAAAACCATAATGAAAAACAAGCTACACCTATTTGTCCTATTTGTGAAGTGAACAAATGAGCTTCCTTACCACTGGTACTGCACTGATGATCTGATGGACATGACCTACATCTTTTCCTCACTCTTTTCTTCATTTTCAATCATCATGATTTCATGTAAGCGTTCTGAACATCTAGATCTGTCAGATGCGGCCAAGAATTTCAGTGAAAGTCCCCCTAATTGACCAAATGGATGATACACATGC
>JAUZNJ010031606.1:0-14134 GCA_034780135.1 Jordanella pulchra | reverse complement strand
CCATCCATCCATCGATCCATCCATCCATCCATCCATCCATCCATCCATCCATCCATCCATCCATCCATCCATCCATCAAATTAATTGTAAATCAAAAACAAATAAATCCTTTTGAAATGGTGATGAGAACATTTGTTCTGTCAGACAAAGTTAAGATTGTCTGTGAGCTCTTTAAATTCCTCCTCTTTGCCACAGTCCCGGCCAATTAATCTGGTCCTGGTTCTAAAGCAGCATTGGTGGACGCAGCCGGTGGATTATTCTTTGCTTTCTTGCCTTCAGCCCAGCAGCACCTACTTGGTTAACGTTTCATTCAGTGGACGTTGGGAAGTAAACATGAAGGAAATTACTTTAATTGCCTTCCTACAGTGGGATCACGGTGTGGGTGTGTGGAAAAGCTGAAATGTGCAAACATGCCGGTCCTCCTCCTGCCCCACGCCGGCTGGTTTCACCTGGTTGACTCATAGACAGGGCCTGCAGGCTGTTTGTGTGCCTGTTTATTTACCTGCCAGGCTTCACAGTGACCCTGGGGAACGGCACTAAAGCACAAACACCCCCCCTCTAAACACACACTGTGTCGTTTCATTTCACAGCATGAAAATAAAGGCATTTCTTCTGCATAGCCTCACAGACCCCGTGAGTCCTCCCGTTAGCGCTTGGTTAGACGTTTGGTTGTGACATGCTGGAAAAAGGCGGCGCAGCGGAACAGACTACTGGCAAATACAAACAAACAGCAGCAGCTAGATGCCAAAACAGGAAGAGGAGAGGAGGAAGAATGCTCACTGAGGCACCACTAACCATCAACAAGCACAATAAATCTGAAGGCAACAATTAAAGAGTTTAGCTGGGAAACGTTCAACAAATCAACAAGTCAAAGTTCTGCAGCGAGTAAGACGGACCTTCTCCTGAACAAGGACTCAAACACCTGCAGCTTTTCATATTTTCAAAGCCACCAACAGCAAAGGGTTTAACTGAGATTTAAACAACAGACTGGAGGCAGAACCAGACCGGGTGAGGTTTGCAACACACAGCACACATTTCATGTGCAAGATGTGAATGTTTCATTTCATATCTTCCACAGAAGGAGCCGACGGTGACCAAATTCCTTAAATTAGAAGTAAACTAATGGAGACTGTAATCTCTTAATGTGACCTGTCACTTGCTATGATCCCAGGTTAATAACAAGTCTAATATTGGTGTGTGGCGGCATCTGATGCCACCCACTGTGAACTGGGAACACAGGAAACATTGGAGGGAACATTGATCGTTATGTGGTCTTGGTCTCTGACTTTAAAGGTCTTGGCCTTGTCTCTGTCTCGGTTGGTGTGGTCGTCACTACAAGTCGACTGAAATAGCTGGAACGAACCGCCACATCTAGAGAACATGCAAAAAGACCCCCAGTCTGTGGGGATTTATCGCAGCTTAAATGCATGTGTTCTTTAAAAGCATCTCCCACAAAACAAAGTCAGACATTTTTATGTATGGAAAGCAAGAGTGCTCAAAATAAAATGAAATTACCCGGCGGGCCTCTGATGTTGATGTAACGTTGTTGTACTCCACCGTTGGATCACCGCTGGATTACGATGTGAAAACGAAAGTCGGATTTACGTTCAATCTTTGTTTAATTGAACATTAGCGCTCAGTGTTCAGCAGACGCTGGATAATGATTAGTATCTAACACAACTTCATTAACAACGTTGGACTGATGCTAAAAACGTTACGTCTAACTGACGTTAGCTTTGGACATCGATGTTGGCTTTTAGCGTCCAACTTTGATACAACATTGAAACTCATATCCAAGCAAGAACCAACATCAACACAACATAGTGTGTCTGTTGCATTCGACATAAATACTTAAATAAATAATACATTGATGTATGGTGATAAAACTTTGAAATAACTGAATGCAGGTAAAATTATCAGCTGGTGATTATAAAAAACACGTCATAATAATGATCCATACCTCCTTTTAAAGTACCTCAGTCCATGGCAGCAGTCCCGGCTCACATATCTTCAGACTGTTTGGCTCCTTCTTCTTTGCAGACCAACCATCTGGAAAAGGCTGTCAGAGGCTGCAGAAGATGGCGAGACAACAAGATGGTTATAATGGCCTAGTCAAAGTGCAGGCCTTGACCAAGCTCGTGTTTCCAACTGATCTCTAATTAAAACAAACTATTTCAGTTGAATTGAAACTAATCTCTGTTATAAAATGAGTTCAACACTGTTTTCATAGAATCAAGCCTTCGGGACCAAATGATCCTCTTCTTGGGTTATTATAAGAGAATAACATGACTCTCATGTCAGTTTCCTAAATATAGTCGACTGGTCTCCTTGATATTTAAACTCTAACATTGATTTTTGATACCGTTTGTTTGGCTCCTATCTATTGACAGAAAGTTTGATAACAGTATAGACAAGCAAAACATTGTTTCCATTCACCAGTTTTCAGCTACGTCAAGATTATTTTTCTTTGTTTCAGAGTTTTTAAGATGCTTGAATGAATAACATTCGATTCTGCAGAGGAGCAGAGCTGTGAGCCGTTGGAGGACAGACCTACCTGAAGCTGCAGGTGATAAAACGTCAAATGTAATCCCCACCGGGATTGGACCGCATAACTAAGGCCAAGAGGGCAAACTGCAGTGCTTTACAGCCCATCGTGAAATGTTTGAGAAGTGGCCCTGGAGATCTATGAGAACCCTCTCTGTCTCCTAAAGATTTCTGCTCATGTTTCCCACAGCAGAAATTGATATTGTCATACAACTGCCTGTTCTTCTGAGCCATTTCCCTTAAATCACCAAAAATAGATGGAAAGTTACTGGTTAAAAAAGTACATGAACTTCCCATAAGAAATATTCAGTCAATAGAGCAGAAAACCCCTTTTGGGTCAAGTTTCTTTGATGCTCCTTCTGGACGATTGTAACCATGTAACTTAGCTCAGACATCAAAACATGCCTTGTTCATTTCATGCATGACATGTTAATCTAACACAGGATTTCAATACATAAAGTCCAGAAAACTCACTTCTGTAACCAGGGCTCATTCCTTGAGTGCGGTTCGATGCTGTCCCCCAAAATATAGACATGCTTTTATTTTGAAAATGTAACATAGTGTCATGTCACCAGCTGCCACCTCCAGAGGGCGACGCTGATCCCTCTTTCAAATTCATGCAAATAAAATTTCCGAGTGCGAACTAGGCCTGCAGTGAGGAAAAAGAAAATTTTTAACTTTTGTCGCTTTCTGATGCCACTAGAACCAATCGAGACGATTTAATTGACTGACCAATGAGAAGAGACTACCACTTCCGACATGGGAGAAGCATCATTTCATTTGCATGATATGAAGTCACAATCCTGCCTAAAGTCAGCATACTACACACTACGAGGCCTCGAATATATCACAGCTATGAGTTGATGCTTCGTCTCTGCACTTGTGGTTTGGTTTTTATGCAGCTATAGACTCTTTCCTACTTGCGTGTGGACCTGTTTCTGTGCACTCATGTTAGCTTTTTTATCACTTTAAAGGGGTTGCCCACTGGACGAAGCAACCTGCCTGTGATTGGCTACTTTACAGGAAATCCTCCTTCTTGAGACGTTACTTTTCTTCCCACTGGCAAGGCCACTTCAAGCTAACCAACTGGAGTTTGAAGTTGAAAAACAAAGTCATTATTTAATATAAGATGGTCTGAATGAACACTGGATTCCGATTGGCCGTGGGGTGTCTGTGAAAAAACTCTGTGGATGGTTAATTTCTTTTTCTTTCTTTTATTGTTTTCTTGGCCCTTAAAAGTCTAACAGCAGAGCTGGGTTAACCTGCTAATTTACGCGATACCATTGAGTGCAACATCAACACAATGCGCCAGTCACGTCTGAACTAATAAGCCAAAGGATCTCAGCTTACATTCAGAGAAGATGGCACAGCTCTGGTGAAAGAGATTCAGAAAGATAAAAGAATGAAACAATAAATTACATTGACTAATTCCTTTCGCTTTATCTACGGGCTGGAAATGTTCCCGGATTTGATTTCAGAAATCTGGTTACCTTACTGATAGGTCCTTTATGTGCCCCATATGTATTGCCAAGATAGGCTCCATGTAAAACCCAGGTAGATCCCAGTTAAGGCCCATATGGACAAAACACATGGAGCCTTTATAGACGCTGCGGACAAACCCCTCTTGGACCAGTATTCACTGCCCATATTTAACCCATATGGGACCTATGACCTGTCGATGAACGACAAAACACTGATAAGGAACTGATTCCTGATTGCATCATATTCCTCTTGAACATTTCATTTCACTTCAAATGAAACTCTAATCATAGATCAACGTTATCAGATATTAAACTTAACTTTGTGTGTAGAATATCCTATATTGTGTTGACTCACAGGTCTTCAACTGTAGGAGAGGCTCTCTTCTTGATTTAGGGTTTAGGTTTAGGACAAAGGTGTGGACTGATTTTAGGGTCAGGTTTGTGTTGGTAATGGATGGTGTTAGGATGAGGGTCTTTGTTAGGCCTGCTTTTCTTTTGTGTTTTTCCTTTTTAGTTTTTGGACATTAGATGGAGCCAGAGTCTGGACTGGAGCAGCTTTGGAGTGCACAGCTGTGGCTCATTTTCTCATCAGGGAGAACTTAAAAGAGCTACTGTGCTGACACGTCAACGCCTGAGTGTTTTTGTCTTCCATGGTGGTCAGTGCCCTCCAGCTTTAGCCCAGAGTTTTCCTAGAGTTTGTGATATATATATTTTGTTCCGTTTAGTGAGGTGAGAAACTGATTTTCCCATTCACAAGAAGACAGAGACTTAAACCGAAGAACTGTTCAAGAACTTTTGTTCTGAACACTGAGAAAAATATACCTCAGGTGTGATCTATGTATATTTCCATTCATCCATCTTCTCCCGCTTCATCCGTCAGTGTTGCGGTTGGGTTGATGCCTATCTCCGGCAGACTATGGGTGCAAGGCGGGGTACACCCAGGACAGGACGCCAGTCTGTCGCAGGGCAACACATAGACACACAATGACGTAAACATTCGCGCACACACCCACACAGAGGGACAATTGAAAGATGCCAATTTACCTAACAGTCATGTTTTTGGACTGTGAGAGGAAGCCGGAGTACCCGGAGAGAACCCGGGGAGAACATGCAAACTCCATGCAGAAAGACCCTAGGCCAGGATTGAACCCAGAACCTTCTTGCTGCAGTGCAACAGCGCTAACCATTGCACCACCGTACAGCCCACCTATGTATATTTATATCCGTTTTATCACATTTTGAACAAACCTTTTTGGGTTTTTTTGGGTGATTCTCTTCACTCAAGAGAACCTCTGTTGCCTTGCATTTTAAAACAGTCTTTAATATGACTACTTTCAACAGGTAAATTAACTGTTTTATTATCCTTACGTGTTAGCTTTAGGTTCTTATATGCGCTTCACCTTATTGTTCATTGTGTTTCTTAATTTGCTATGATCAATGCCTATCTTTAGCTAGTGTTGTGATTTTCTCTTTTGACCCACATGCAGGAAGAACTCTCAAGAGAAACATTACCAGTGAAATAACGTTGTGAACGGTCAAAATATTAAAATAATGAAGGTGATCCAACAGGGCAGCCACGCAAGGAATAAGCTGGAATGCTAAATAAAAAGAGAGAGATATTGTTTGAAAGTTGTGGAAGTTGATGACTTAAGGGGGCTTTGATCTGAGCTTATAGTTGCTGAAGATGAGAACTGCCCAGGAGAGGCGAGTGGATCTGGGATTGTGGGCAGTTGTAAAGCAGAGACGGTTTGTACAGTAAATGTGGGCAGCTTGTGCAGAAACACAAGGAAAGAGGAAGTTGGAGGAACGGTTCAGTCATGGATGATAATAGCAGGAAAAAAACCTGAAGGCTTAGATTGAGTTGTCTGGTTTCACAGAGGAATCTAGGGGATGGTATTCGTCAGTCACAGGGGGAAATCCAGGAAGTAATGAACGCAGCATGTAGCTTCCAGAGAACTGCTGGAGAATCGGTCTCTAAGTGATCTGGTTGTTCACCTGCCTTTGTTAAGCATACATACAGAAGAAATTAGCATGGAAAAGACTCTGGAACACAGAGGCTCAGGCAGACACTTGATGTTATCATTGAAGGTTAACACTCAGGTGTCAGGTGAGTGGTGAACACTCCTTTTATACTGCTGAGGTGATTAGTTGATGCGCTCCACCCTTTATGGAAAGGTGTACAACAGAGAACCCGAGTGGGATTCAATCTCCAGACTCCCGGGACACTGACCATTCAGCCAAAGGAATAACACCCTTGGAAAAGTAGCCGAGGCGTATGATCAGTCGGAGCCATAGTGACAGGACCCCACGCTGTCACAGAAGGTTAACATCCAGATGTCGAGTGAGTGGTGAAGGCTCCTCTTATGCCGCTGAGGCGATTAGTGGATGTGCTTCACCTGTGTGTCATCACACAGGTGCAGAACGAGCAGCCAGCCCTGCAGCGGCCTCAGGATGCCCTCTGCAGGATAACCTAGGAATAACCATGAAACCAACCCAGACAAACAATCTCAATTCCTTAAATTGAGGTGTTTTCTTACTGGTTCTTTGAGTTTAGTTTTTTAGATTATGTGTTTCAGTATATTTTATAAGGTTTATCTTTGTGTTTTCCATGTTTAGTTATTGATTATCATGTGTTTAGTCTCAGTCTCTTCACCCTTCATCACCATCTTGGCTAATAGATCCACTTACCCACCTGTTACTTTCATCTCCTGGTACAACAACTGGAGGTGAAACAGTTGTTTATAAAACCTTTTTTTCACCCTTAAAAACTTTTAAATAGATTACTGCTCTGGGTTTGAGTCCTAGTCACTAAAACCTGACGTATAGATCTGTGTCGGCGAGGGTTTGTTATCATATATGCATATTTATAGACAACCGTTAAATGATAGCCAGGAAATATCTCCCCGTAACCCAAAGATCCCCTCTCAACTAAAGGGGATTTCCAAGGAGTGGTGCGTGCACCCCTGGGGGTGCGCAAGCTGCCACTAGGGGCAAAGGTGGTCTGATAATTACACAGTGAGATTATTTTCCACTTACACAGTAAAAAGTAAATAAAAATGTAAATTAAAAATGTAACTTTGGTAAGTAAATAAAATAGCATCAAATGCATTAACAGAGTTGGGCAGAGAAGGGGGGTACACGGATAAAAAGGTTTGGGAACCACTGGCATAGATATACAAAGACAATTTACTGATCTATTTTGTTTCTTTTCTTTGTCATTGTGGTTTATGTTGAAACTGATTCTATCTTTTCAACCAACATGTTTATTTGGTGAAAATTGAACTTTATCGTGTTTATTAAATCAAAGATTCCAGTAGTTTAATGTCTTTATCATGATTTGTGAAATATTTACCATTTACATATAATTCACTTTAATCCACTGATTTTCAGATGAAAAACACACCAGTTTATAAAAAGCTTTGTTTTTCACCCTATAATCCCAGGATCTACATGTGCTGTCCACAGTCTCCACATAATACTGTAGTATTACCAGCGATTCTCATCTCTGATTGCTGATGAACTGTGTGTGTAAGTCCATTTCCAGAAAACAACGCTCTCCCTCCCCCTCCGTCTTTTTATTAGGCAGCAATACACTTAAAGTCTCAGCCAGTGGGAGAAAGCGAGAGGAGACACTGCTCTGCTTTAATGTCGCTGTAAAGAGATCAGATCCACACACACAGAGTGTGTTAGTGTGAAAGAATGACGAATCTAAAGGAAAGGACAGAGAGGCCGGCAGTGACAGTCCTCCAGTCTCCAAGCATCTTTTATGCAATTAGAACTTACAGTAAGCTTTTATCAAAAAAAAAAAAAATCATACTGGAAATCTCCTTTATTTTGTTTTCCTTTTCCAATTACTGGGAGATTTTATTTTTGCATCTGGACATCTTCTCGTCTTTCTACAGGTTTCTACCTCTCTGCGTTTAAAGTTCAGCAGACCTACATATTATCATGCATTTTAGAAATCATGTTATACGATCAAGGACGTTTGGAGGCTGTGATTGTCAGTAAAAGAATAAACAATAAGCATATAACTAAGTGTTGTTGCACTAAAAAAATGTCTGCTGACCTTTGATCAGGTGGTAAACCGTCTGTTCTTGCACAGACTGACCTGTAGAGGTAATATCTGATGTAACGGAGCTCTGAGGGGCTGCAGGCTGTTAACAGAACAGGCTGGGTGTGTAAAATGGGTCCCATCTGTTCAGTTACTGCCTGGAAGTTAGAAGATTATTCAAAAGTCTTTGGTGATCAGCAGCTGCTGAACTTCATTCCCTGTTCTACAGATTTTTATAGTTTATATCGACCAGTTTCATTCATGCAGAAATGAAAGATGTCAAATGTAAAAAATTCCAAAACACTAAAATTCTGAAGAAAAATATGTCAAACATCAACAAACAGATCTATTCCCTAATGCTGAACTGTATTCAACTGAACATGATAATCCACAGGAAAAATGATCCAATGAGCCATTAAATAAAAATGAAAAACCTGGTTTTTCCTGGGGTTTTTTTCAATGCCAGGAATCTCATTTTCTGTTTTGTAAACCGTTTTCCATCAGGACCCAGAAGCCGACAGGCAGCAGGTGTACGACGAGTAGCTAAAGTTTAATGGATGGAGGACATGAGAGGACCGGCCACCGTGCAACGGTCGGACATTTACCTCATCGAGAAACAGAGCGTTTATAGGACGGACAAATTGAAAGATTATAAATCGCTAGTTGCCTACAACGACGTCTTGAATGGACATGACACATACAACTAGCGTTGAGTTGTATGTCTTGTTAGCATTAGCGCAGGTAACATGCAAAAGGCATTTACTTCAACTTCTAATTTAGTTTTGCTCATAATGTTATCCAGGTTGAAAGTGACTATTTATTTAATTCCTACCCGATATAAGGAGTTTACTGCAAACACAAGTGTTGGTGATGATGTTTTCAGTCCAGTCCTTTCGTCTAATCGCATTTAGCCAAAGCCGTCTACGGTTCTCCTGTCTGGCAGTGGATGGTATGTGATAAAAGTCTGGAATTTTTCAGTTTTGGCACCAAAACCACAACATGACATTTTCTCAGGCAGCCGTAAACAGCTTTGCTTTGTTTTGCTTTCAGTTTGTCACGTGACGCCGCAGTGATGAAGGCCATGAAGGATCTGTAGGAACATCTCTACTGCTCATAATTGAGAACAAAGGTTTTGAATCTTAGCAAATTGTTTCCCAGTATTACTAAAGCATCTCCTGCTCAGGCTGAGGGGAATTGAACTCTCTAAACCACATTTATTCAGATGTTGTGGAAATATACCGACAGTCAGGGATAAAGAGGTGTCATTACATCAGTTATCAATTGCTTTGATTCTTTCAGAAATCAAACATGAACAGGTTCTCTAAGTATTTTTCTTTGGTCCCTCTTTATGTCTAACATGTCTGTAAATGTTTACGTGTTGATTTGGATCTGAAGGTAAACAGTTCAGGTGTTTTATCCTAACCTGCAGCGATCCAAGCTTTGAGACCTCCGGATATCATCGATTTGTTTCAAATGCCGCCGTTATTCGTTAAACTGCAGACCGGGCTCTGCTGTCCGCACAAGCTGCCGCACAGACAGGCCAAGTGCCTGAGATGAAATGCTGTGTGGAGCTGCTTGGCTGCAGTGATAAGGAATGTTTGGAGGAGGAACGTCTTCACTGCCTGCCGTCCAGCGAGGCACCGATTTCAGCTTTAGCTCAGTAATGTGTGAACCTTCAGTGTAAGATTCCTCTGGGCTGATAGAAATCTGTGATCTGGACTGTAAGTGCCTTTGGAAATGGCTAGCTCAGGCTGTAGCCGCTGATGGATAACCTCTCATGTGTCAAAATGACCACATCAACTCTCTCACACACACACACATTCACAAACCGCCTCTTCTTTCCTGCGCACAGAAAGCCACAATGCATCTTGGGAACCATTAAGGTAACCGGAGACCCACCGCAGTGGGCAAAGGACACAAACACAGGAGGAGGGGGGTTCAGATAGCTGATAGAGACAAATGAGCTTCAGCTTCTAGAGACTTTTCCTTTACGGAGTTCGGCTGACGACTGGAAAACCAGCAGCAAACTGAAGCCGTCAGGTGGGAAAACAGATGGAATAATTTAGCATCAAACAGTCGACCGTGTTCTGCTGCTGCATGAGTCTGAGTGGACGGTGGCCATGTGAAGGTTCCCAGAATTCACAGGTCGCTGATCCAATTTATTTATCCCAAAGGGAGATTAAATACCTCGTTCACCTCGTAGAGCGAGCATTGGGGCAAGACTAAAAGTAAACAATGAGAATAAGGTCGTAGTCTTATAACAGTACCAGGAATGACATCATGAGATAAAAGTAGCTAAATCACAACTTTATTCCTCTGATACTATGAGAATAGAGTCATCATTTAAATAAAGTCGCCTGCATGTTTTGTATTTGTTGAGTTTCATTCACTGAGCAGAAATTATTAAGAATATAATCTGACCTGCAGAGGCAGAATACCAAGCAGCAATCTGAGCTCCACTGGTGAAACATGACCAGCTAAGAATTTGATGCCGATGGGCTAAAAGCTTTAATATTTCCTTATTTATTAAACCGAAACCAAAGCTTCTCTGAAGTTTTCATTCTATAATTCTGTGGTAAATTTTAGGACTTTATTATCATAGAATCACAACGTGTTAAAACTCCGTCAAAAGTCTGGTCAACAGAGATCCGTCATTGTTTCACAGAGATTCAGCATCAATGCTGTTTGTTTGGATTTGTGTTTTATTTGCAAATTGTTTGAATGAGAAAATATTTTTTAACGAAATCCTGCTGCTTGTTTTTTATGCTTTTCAATAAAAAAAAACAACAAACGTTCACATCTAAAGTGAGTTTGAACAAATGTGTTTAAACATCACCGAGGTTTACCTGAGTAACAACAACATCAATAAATAACCTTAACCTGACAGAAAACCCACACCATTCTCCTCTGATGGAGAAAATGATTTACCTGTGTATTGATTTCAAAAAGTTATCATTTTGAATGAGCTCCTCCTTAAAATAAAGCTTCGTGTATTATTTCTGTGTTGTTGATTCTTTTACACCGGCTGCTAATTAAATGAATTTAACTGAAGGTCTTTGAAGGAACTAACAGACCTTCAGTATATTCTGATTTTTTTTCTTCAGGCTCATTGCGTCTATAAACAGTACTACCTTATATGTCAGGACCCCGGCTGACATTGATAGACTTGATTGGTTCAGCTGTCTGATCCGCTGTGTTCGATGCTCGGTGTTGAACCCCGTTTATAGGAGGAAACTACGCCTCACTATGGAAAAAAGGTTCCTTGCTAAGGAAACCGATCGCTGATGGATGATGGAGCCGGGCCTGTTTCTCAGTGTTTAGTCCTGTTTCTCTCCTAGACAGAGCTATGGACTCAGTTAGCTGGGACTCACTGGATCTGCTCTCATTCTCTCCCAGCCTCAGCAGATGGCCGCTCACACTGAGCCTGGTTCTGGTTCTGATGGAGGTTTCTTCCTGTTCAAAGGGAGTTTTTCCTCTCCACTGTCGCTGCATGCATGCTTGGTGTGAGGGATTGCTGCAGAGTCAATCTCTACTGGATTTTCTCTATAAAGGACCTGAGATGATGTGTTTTTGTTGGCGCTACATTTAGTTAGATGCAAGATTCATGTAGGTGACTGAAAACCTCCCTGCCAGAGCTACAGTGATGTGATCAGCAGACTGCTGACTGGACCAATGGATATTGCTGCTGGAGGAAGAGGGAGTCAAAGTCTCCGCTTGATTTCTAATGTTCCCACTCATCTGATTAAAGATGCGTCGAGTTTCTCTATCAGTGGGTTTCCTTTACTTCTTCATCTCCAGGCAGCTTTCCTGCTGATTTTAAACATATTTCTGTTCATATTCCCTCGAGCAATAAAAACCTCAACACAACTGTTTGTACAAACTGCGTTTTCTCTCCAAAACAAATGTTTTTAAATCAAATGCATTTTTAACCCCTGCTATCATGTTAACACCCTGGAGGATGCTTCCACGTTCAGTAGGTTCAGTTACGTCTGAAGTGTTCCCGTTAAAGTAACACCTGGATCAGATCCCAGCTGTTCTTCAACTGTTGCACTGGATTCATTGAAAGAAATGAAAGGTTTGGGGCCAAAAAAATAACATCTGATTTACTGATATGGTCCAAATGTTCTGCTTAAAAGCCACAAAAGTTATTCAGAAAAATTGATTGCAAAACATTTTAAAAAACGTTCCTATATCTGAGACCTGTCGACAGAAATGCAGTCATTTGTTGTTTAATTCAGTTTATTAAAATGTTGTTTTCATTTATTGCTCAGCAGGTAAACAAAAAAATAATTTATAATAAAATAGTTTTGCCTTGTAGATTAAAAATAAACTGATTATTTGAAGCCTCTATAAAAAACTGCAAATCTTATTGAAAATGAATCTTTATCAATTAAAATCAAAATCAGCCTGGAAAAAGGTCATAGATCTATTTAGTTTAAGGTTTGAGCTCAGATAATGCTTGTAATGTTTAATATTCGGTAGCTGAGGGTCAGTGTCAGTAGTTGTCATAGAGACCATGCAGAGGGACAGGATGACGACCTTATAAGGAGTGAGGAGGAAGAGAGAGATTTGGTGCAGCAGGAGAAGAGTTGGTGTTGTAGTCGAGACCCAGGATACCGAGACAAAGATGTTAAATGCCTCCAAAGGTCTCGGTCTCTGTACCCTGGGTGTCAGTTGGTGTGCTCTCCACTACAACACTAAACAGAGGAGGAGAAGTAGCAGGAAACGTGTGTTTTAGAAAAGGCTGGTTGCTCTACGATCCAAGGATTATAAGGCAAACCTTGGCTTTTTCATTGATATCCATTAAATACATGCACACAGTTCTAATCAGTGAAGGAAGTGTTTGAATATAAGTATTCACGTTGAAAGTATGGCTTCCATCCGTGTCCTTTATGGGTTTTTGTCCCCAACAAAGCTTCTGAGCTGAAGTTTCACCTCCGTTTCAGGTCCAGCAACAAGGTCAGAAAAATGATGAGAAAAAAATCTGCTAGACTGAGCGCAGCAGGAGACCAAAATAAAAAGCTGAAATAGCACAAAGATGGAGAGAGAGACGGATGAAAACCCCCAGGTTGGTGTAAAGCTAAAGTTTAGGATAGCCGTCCATAAGGTACATCAGTCCACTTGGACTGAAGTTCACCTCCTTTATGGCTTCATTTCGTTTTATACAAATTCAGCAGATTTACCGTCTAAAGAGTCAAAAAGTTAGAGTGAGTGTGTGTGTGTTGCTTTGAGACGCTATTCAATATGTTTGCTGGAACTAATTAAAAGCCAGTCGGTGTCGGTGGCATCGATGGATTGGTTTTTAATGATGCGAGCAGCGGAGAATATGCAAAACGCCGCAAACGCAGCGATTTGATGGCATCAACTTGATTACCTTATTGATTTTGATCAGACCTGACAACACATTACAATAAATATTCACATATTAGTATGGAAGGGAGAATATGTTTTCTGTGGAGTTTTTAAAGAAATGGGGGGGGGGGCACTTAGTGACACTGACCATGATTTTGTTTATTTTCTGTTGTTTTATTCTTCCTGAAAGTGAAACTTTGTGGGTTGATTGGACCTAAAAACAATATGAATTTGAATTTAAACAGAAATAGGAAGAGACACGTGATGCTCAGAGGGATTTTTAATGTGCTTTGATCTTGCGTTAGATTTTGCATCTTTGTAAAAATCCGGTTAAATAAGGTCCAAAACAATCTGTCCTATTAACAGAGCATGATAAAGGAACTCGACAATTGTTAGGATATGATATAGTGAATGTTGTAGTCAAGACAACACCACAACCGAGACCACGACCTTGACAAGAATTGGTCTTGCCTTGGTCTTTAAAGGACTCGTTCTTGTCTTCACATAATTGCTGTGTTTGATTCCATGGGCCGCGTCTTCTAAGGACTGGGTCTTTCTGTGAAACTAAGGAGGCCGGAAGACTCATGGCTCTCGATTCAAACAGGTCCATCCTTCTTTCTCTATTTTCTCTTAATGTAGAAATAACAGCAGATAACAGATGGTAATATCAGAAATATAACATACCGTTACAGATATCCCCAGCTCT
>JAUZNJ010031605.1:0-14135 GCA_034780135.1 Jordanella pulchra | reverse complement strand
AGACTTAACTTTATTAATCCCTTGGGATTACTCCCTTCGGGAAATTGTATTTCCAGTAGCAAGAAAAATTGCACATAACTTGTTGCCAACTGAAAGATAATCACCTCTGCAGTACTTATCCAATAGGAGGCTTGTACCTATTTGCTTAGTTAAATCCAGGTGGCGACTTTTATTTTGGCCAGGGAGTGTATTTCTAGAAAATAATTCAAATGACACTAAAGACAAATGAAGCTGATAACTAGAAAACAAAGAATTACATAAATCAAAGTGTTACTTAAAACCTGAAGTAAAAAATTGAACACAACCAAAAATCCAGATCACCAGATCATGACAAATACAAAGCAATCCTGGTATAAAACCTATTCATAAGAATCATAATTGCTCTATTTGTCACGCAGCCAGGAGTAGCACGGCAGTAGGTTATCACTGAGTTTTGGTACAGCACTTTCAAAGGGGAGATGGTCAGAAGCATTGCTGCCTGCAAAGACGTTGCTTTTAAACACTAAGTCATCGCTTTTCTTTCCAACTGACCCAAAGGTTGAGCTAAAGTGGAAGGGTTTAGATCCATATGTATTTATATGTAAAAATGTCCAATTATACTATTGCATTCTCACTTGAAAGCTGGAAAACATTTCAAGGTTTTACTCAAAATTCAGGTTAATTCATGTGATTCATAGGGAAATCCATATAAATTATGTGGCATAAATTATAACATTATGCATCTTTAACATGTACTGTAGCACATAAAGAGTTAGGGTTACCATAAAAGGAAGTAAAGGAATTGACATATCTTTTTCCATTAGTGTTTTTATTTAAATAGACCACATGTTTTCATTGTCTCATTTGTCTTTCTCTACCTTATAATTATATCATGGTAAATAAAACAAGAGACACATCTTATTAAAAGTTCATCCCACTATCTGCTGTGCTGTGAACACTGCTGAGACAGGCTCGGCCTAAATTGATTTATTGCACTTTCTTCCAGTTAAGACGTACATGAGGAAAGCAGATTTTCCTAAGAAACTGATTAAAACTGGACCCTGAGTAAACCTCAGCTTGAGCTACAATTGCACATTGTGTCTTTCAACCCAGTTCCCCTTTCAAGCAATAGCAGGATGTGCTGCCATGGCGACGGACAATGACCACATAGTGTAAATAGCATGACCAGAAAAGGAAAAAAAAAAAAAAAGAAAAACTGGCATGTGTTTGTTTGTTCACAAACATTAACTAACCAGCCGGTTCAGGGAACCACACTGGTTAAACGTGGAACAAAAGGGTTATGTCTGAAAGCTCCACAAAGCTGGACATTCAAGGGAACTGATGGCAGCAAACTGGTCCAAATTTGCATTCCTTTGTAAATTAGATCATGTTGAACTGCTGGGAAATGTTAACTATTGATTGAATTTAGGTTTTTTTCTTTTCCATTTTACATTCTGTACCGATCATTTTTATCACAGACAAGTTATCACCTCCCTCTGAGAGGCTGTTAATAATCAACCACAAAGCTGCTTCTGTCAAAACAGACTTTACCCGAGTCACCTGATCTTAAGCCCTGTACATGCACTCAGACAAACCTTTTTAAAGCAATCAGTCAGATGTTAAAGGTATTTAATTAAAGACTTGTCTGAATAGACTAAATAAAAGTAAAAAAAAAAGTTTTACTATAAATTTTAATCCATAACCTGAGTCCTTCCAGGTTAAACACAGGAAAAAAAAGTGTTTATTGGCATAAAATCTTTCAAGTTCAGAAGGATTAACATTTTTCTTCATCTACAAGGGCATAATGAAAGGATTTTGAATCAGCAGGTTTTTAAGGCTTTGCTGTTGAAGGTTTCCTTGGATAGAACCTAGTGACCGGCTATATGTGTGTGTTTGTGAACAGGCAGAGTTTCCCTGGTTTATTCTCCTTCTCTCGTCCTCCCAGCATGTCTCAATCTGCAGATTAAACATTGCGGTTGAGAAATCTTTTAGCCCTAAAACATTGTCAGCCATTTAGAGTGTGACGTGGTTGGTTATGTAAGTTTTAACTCTTGCTAACTAGGCCATTGGAAAACACTGCAATTTTTCTTGGAAAAGGATAACATTGAATGGGGTCAAAGTATGCTAAAATATGTTAAAATCTAAGAAACTTCTTGAATTGATGGGTGAAACTTCATTTTGGATATTTCTTGCCGTTTTGAGAGTAGTATACTAATCTGCAACACTACCATATAAAAAAAAATAATAGTCTGATTAAATGTTGCAGGAATAAAAGAATCTGAAACAAGAGTTTCAGTCACATGTTATCCTTTTATTTGTGATGTTAGACTTCAATACTGTTTTATTCCCCTCTTTTGTGAAGCAGGAAAACAAAGGCGAGAACTAACAAGTGTTGAATCACTATAAGAGGGGAGGTTAAGACATGTAAGTAGGTCAAAGCTTGTAAAAGGGAGGAGAACAGATAAAGGTAAAGAAATCTGCATCAGCATTTAAGAGTCCAGGCATGAATCTATTGGCAGCCTGTGAAAGTAGCTGGAGAACAGATTAATGGGAAGGAAGACAGACTAAAAAAATATGCAAAAATGTTTTATCTGTTCAATCTTTCATATTTGCAAGGAAGCAGAAGTTTATGATTTGTGAAAACACATGATTTATATTTTGTAGGATTCTTGTTGTCTTGTCCTTGTGTTGGCCAACCAACTAAGTGGAAAAAACAGATGAGAAAAGGAGACATTTGGAATGAATGTGTGGTTATGAACAAACCACTCTTTGAGAAACACTTTCTAAAACTTTAAAATACTAATAAAAAGCTTTCATAGATTCCCGCTCAAAAGGTAAAGCAGACTCATTCTTTTGGGAAAAGTGCTTAATTTACAAATAAAATGAAAAGAAAATCATAATGGAAATCCAAAAAAGCTGCCAAAGTCAAAGTATGAGGAACCTTTAGGAGGACCACTTTAACAATACTAGAAAATCTGTCTGCTTGAAAAAAATATATAAAACAACAGAAGATGGATGGAAATTACATAGAGTTGCTACTTGAATATTTTTAAAGGATGTTCTTTTTTTCCCACACTCTTAAGTGATACATGTTTCTGCATTGCATTGTCAACAGTCCTACTAAAGATTTCATATTTGCCTATTTGAAACCTATAAACCCGATGGCAGAAAAAGGCATTCCTCACATATTATTTTTTGCTTTTACATTTGTTGCATGGCAAATACAAAGAAATGCATAAAACTAAGCCCTACGTTATATCAAACCTCAGTTGGTTCTAACCTCAGGTGCTTTGATGTTTGATATACTCTTTAAGCATGGTTTCAAATGCAGTGTGAAGAACACAGACCATATCCTGTCAATGGTATTTAGAAAGATGCAAAGCTTTGTCTTCTTACAGTAAATGGTAACCTATTTAGAAAGAAAGGGAGAGAGACTGTCTGCAGGCTTCAGAGAAATTAGGGATAACTGGTGGCAATGTCAATAATTGAGAACTAGTGAAGAAGGAAGGAGGAAATGTTTGTGTTGTGACACACAGAGGGGAAGTGCAAACCTTTTATAGCCATGTTCTATCACAAGTCACATTCCTCAGCTACAGACTTTCAGTCAACTCCTCCTCCTTCGCTGCACTCCAATTCCACTTCTGTGACGCAAATACAACCGAGAGCGGACACAGGAGACGCATGAGGAAGACGAAGAAAGAGGAGGAGGGGAGCAGTGTGTGAGGGAGAGGGCAACACAAAAATCCCCTAACTCCCCCCTGTTGGCTTTCTTTACAACTTCTCCTTTCCTGATAATCCATTCTTCCACTCTCAACCTTTACTTTCACTAGTCAGTCTGTTTGGCTCTAAAGGAAACCTTGGGAGGGATTCATGACGACCTCTCATACACAATAACCTAATAATTATGATACTTTTGAAGCATCTTTAACCAATGCACTGGGAAAATATGTAGACTTTTTATTATAGTGCTACTTCCAAGGTTCAGTGTTTTGCTTTGCTTTAGGTACAAGTCCATCAATCAACAACAAAACAACATCAGTAAAAAGAGGAAGTTCTTATCACCAGCGTTAATAGAACATATACTTGAACTAGAAATAGCTTTATTTCAGTTGCTTCCTTATTTCTAACCTAACAAGAAGTAAATCTAGATAGTATGCATGAAGCACTGTGAAAATAAAACATCTGTGGGCTAAGGAAGACATAGAAAATTAGCTTTGTACCTTAAATTTTAGTTGGAAGTTGCACTTCTAGGTTATAAATGGATGGGTTTTATAAAGACCATATAATCAAGACCAGATTTTATCGCACTGTTGTATGAATTTAACTTTCTGTAAGTCAGAGGTTTTGGTTAAACATTGCACAGGTTGAACAGACTCATAATCAAAATGGTCTTTTTGAAAAACTGACTCTAAACCTAGTGCTTATGCTTGTTGTCATAGCTTTGACTTTGACCAAAGGTTATAATTCCACCCTCCTAAAATGATGGTTTGGAAATGTTAAAGTGGTTCTGTGTACTTTACAATAACAGTTCCTCTACTTGTGGTAGAAAGAAGTTTTACTGCTGTGAGTTTGTAGAAAGCTAAATAAATAGAGGATTGGAAGGCTTACAGGTAGATAATTATGTGACTTGACTTTAATGTAGCTACATGATTGCTGTTTGGGTGAGAAAACAACTGCATTATACAAAAGTATTTGGAGAATGTGTAAATATCTGCAAGTATAGCATATTTAAAATACACGAACACTTAAAGTTTGCTGATTTTGAATTTCCACCTTCCACCAATCAGACATTTATCTCACTTTTCTACAAACTTACTGGGATTCAAAGACTTTATACCACAAGAAAAGTGACTGTGACTTTGTGAAGTAAAACAACAACCTCATTTGAAAATCTTAAAAAATCAAAAGCTAGCTCTTTGGTTTAATTCAAAGCTGTGCACGTTGAAGCAAATTGCTAGGAAGGAGATAAAATGGCGCTCTACATGCCTAAAGGAATCCTACCTAGTCTGGAAAAACAGTTCACTCCTTTATCAATTGACCTTTCATATGCACATCTCTCCTCATTAATAGTGTAGAACAAGAATAATCCTGGATTTATTTTTACAGTGGCCAAACTCGACCAAAGCCATTGCTCCACTGAACCATCCATTAACCCTGCTCTTGGCAGTAATGATTTTATGGGATTCTTTATAAATAAGATTGATTCCATTGAAAATAAGATCATTAGCACCCCTCTAAATCTGATTGGTTTATCTGCAGAAAGAGAGGCAGTATCTAAGGTAAGTATAGAACATGAACTGGAAATATTGCAAAAATTAAAAATATCCTGTCCAAGGGTGATGTTGAGAAACTAGTCCATGCATTTGGTACTTCATGGGGAACTATTGTAATTCTTTACAATCAGGAAGTCCACAAACTGAAGTTAAAAGCCTTCTGCTGATCCAAAATGCCACAGCCAGAGTTCTGATGAAAATGAAAAAGAGAGATCATATTACTCCTATCTTAGATCCTTTTTTTAAATCTTGAGTAAAATTTAAAATCCTCCTTAAAGCCTTAAATGGCCAAGCTCCATCTTATATCAGAAATCTGATTGTTCCTTATGTTCTTAACAGAGCACTTTGCTCTCAATCTGCAGGTTTACTATTGGTTACTAGAATTTCTAGAAGTTGAATAAGGGACAGATCTTTTAGTTATAAGGCTACTCTCCTGTGGAACCAACAACCAGTTTTAGTCCGTGAGGCAGACACCTTATCTATTTTTATCTACTTTTAAGGCTATGCTTAAAACATTCCTTTTTAATAAAGCTTATAGTTAGAGTGACACAGGTTATCCTGAGCTATCTCTATAGTTATGCTGCCATAGCCTTAGACTCTTGTAGGACATAGGGACCACTTTTCATCATTCTGTCTGCTTCATTCTATCTTCATTCTCCCATTCTGAAGTATTTGATAGTTCAACCTCTAACTTTATGCTCTCTTGTTTCTCATCATAGTAGATTTGTCTGGTCTGTTCCTGTTTGCTGTGGTTGCATCCTGGAGAGAAATGTCAGTTGGGCTGCTACCATTAGCGCCTTTGTTTATAGTTATTGGAGCTTGGCCTGTTTTTTCAGTGATGTCCTGTTTCTCTTACTGTGACTAACTGGATG
This sequence comes from Jordanella pulchra, assembly GCA_034780135.1. Taxonomy (NCBI): domain Eukaryota; kingdom Metazoa; phylum Chordata; class Actinopteri; order Cyprinodontiformes; family Cyprinodontidae; genus Jordanella; species Jordanella pulchra. The sequence goes on along the minus strand of JAUZNJ010031605.1, from coordinate 8,011 downwards.
TGCTCTCTTTCATCCTCTGACATGGGAGCTGGCTTGGAGCTCATCTGCCTGGCTTTGTCCTTCTGGACAGGGCCGACTGTGGAGCTGGATGACAGTTATCTTTTATATCTTTGCTTCCTCTGTATGTCTGCTTTTGTCCCCATAAACCCAAGTCAAACTCGGCAGATGGCTGCTCAAATTGAGCCTGGTTCTGCTGGAGGTTTCTTCTTGTTAAAAGAGAGTTTTTTTCTCTCCACTGTCGCTGCATACATGCTTGGTGTGAGGGATTGCCGTCAAATCACTGAGTCAATGCAATCAGCTGGTTTTCCTTACATAGAAAACTTGAATTTAATTTGACTGCGTCATTTGATTGAATTGTCTTTGTAAAGTGCCTTGAGATGACATGTGTTGTGAATTGGCGCTATATAAATAAACAATAGTTTAAAAGCAGGGTATAGGCGTAAACTAGAATTAATTTATAACCCAGCACATACCATAGCAGAAAGTTTGGAAAACTCTTTTCACTGTTGAGCCTTATAGAACCCAGTGTGTTTTTTCTGGGTGTTGGGCAGAAAAAGAAAGTCCCGTCAGCCAGTTTCACATCTATTTTTGTTGTTAAAACAGGTCTTTCAAAACACTCCAGCCCAAACATCTTTTAGGCACACTTCCTCTTCATGCTACGGCCTCAGCAGGCGCTTCTCCTTTTAGACATCATGCTTCCTGTTTTTATTTCCTTTTCTTATGAGCACATGACAATAAATTAGAACCGCATTGGTGGTTTTATTGACAGCAGATGTGTGACACACCAGAATTATAAACAGCTTTTGTGTTAAAGGGTACATAACTAAATGCTATAATTATTAGTGGAGGGGTGGTCTGGTACGGTCTAAGAGTATACAGGGCTTTTTGTCATTTTTAATGGCTTAAAAACCTGACATTTGTTATTTTATGATTACTTTTTCTATGAAAATTTAAAGTGGAAGCAATTTTAAAAAAAATCTTAACAATGTGTGAAGTAAAGATCAGAAGGTTTTTTTGTGTGTTTTTTGTGCCTAGTATATTTTTTTTTCTAAAGTTTCATTAAAAAGAAAGATTGTAGTTTTATAAAACCTTTAACATTTACCATTAAGACCTTTTAATGTCTTAATAGAACATGGGTATATTGGAATACATTTAGAAAATATTTAAGTGTTTAGTCAAACATGCTGTCAGTGGAATGTCAGTCCTTGCCAAAAAGTGTTCTTCATGCAATGCTTAACATGTCTGAGACAATTTCCTGCATCTAGATCACAATATGTTAGCAGCAGCTTCCTGTATTAATGCTACTGCATATGTACATGTTTATACCACGCTCCTTCATTGACATGACTCTTCTGGGCCCCTTGAGGTTACAGCCCTCTCTAGAAGGTCATACCTCACTACCAACACCTGGTTGACAAGGCAGACCAGAGCAAGATATTCATCATTTTCAATTTATCCAAGATTGAATCCTTCTCATATAAAGCACCTGTATCTATCCCTTGTTTTTAATCTTACCATCGCATAGCAATGAGCAAAAAGGAAAAATACAAGAAATATAATGGCTTTTCATTTTCATCAGAGCTCTAGCTGCAGTTTTTGGAATCAGCTGGACTTTGCTTAATTAATGATGGTTAAAATATGCAATAGTGCGCCATGAAGGAACAAACAGTCTATTTCTTCAACATCAGCCCTGGACAGCATATTTCTATTTTTAGCAGATTTCCTTGAGGTGAAAAAGGGAAATCCTAGAAACCTGTTTAATATGACACATATATGATGTGTCCAGGGCACAAATAGCACCAATGCACTTTACTTCATAATCAGAGGCCAATTTGATGCTATTAGAATTAAGTGACTAAATTAGCAATTTATCTTTTCCCCTGTTTTAAATATGACAACGTTTCTCTTGTGTGTTAAAGGTCAACATTTTAAGTCACTTTTATTTCTTCAAAAACATTTTTTCATATTTCTCAACTGCTTTAAAATGTCATCAAAAGCTGGCAGAGGAAAATTCAGAATTGAACGGGTTGATAAATATTCCAAAATACAATAGCTGACATTAAATTCCATTGTAAATAAATGTACCCACTTTCTGGGGATTTTTTTGTTTGTTTTTCAGATCTGCCAAATAACTCGTATGGTAAAGGCGGAAGATCCAAATGCATGTTTAACCCATACATGGTAAACCTTCGAAGCAGCTGCAGAAGAAGGAAAAATCAGCATTGACGTAAAAAGCTCTGAAAGCCAACAAGCTCTGAAAAAAAGAAGAACTGAAAACCAGGAACAAAAAAACTGTGTCACAAGCCCAATGGTCTGGCATTAAACTAAGGAAACTGAGCTGAATATTTACTGATGGAAAACAACATTTAAATTTGTATGGTTGTTAGTAAATCTGAACCAAAAACATCGAGACAATAAACAAGGGCTTTAAGAAATGAAGAAGGAAAAATATAAAGATTTAAATGATGCAAGATCATAAGAATAACCTAAAGTTTCATTATCCTGAAAAGGATTTTAACTGTAAAACATTCTAAAAGTCTTTCCAGGTCTGTTTCTTGGTCCGTTACCTAATGCTAATATGTAAAAGCAGAGTAAGCATTACCATTGTGATGCTGTCTTTTTTTTTTTTTTTTTTTTTTTCTTTTGTTTTGTTTTGTTTTTCCTTATTCCTTTTTTCAACAGCTAAAGATTGCTCACTCTTTTTGAGCTGAGGGATTATTAATTTACCCACACCCCGTTGAGTGGCCCTAAATGGTCAGTTTTTTAACAAATGAGAACTGAAGATATTTTCCTAAATGCAACTTATGTTTGGAGACTGTTGGTGCTTAATAAAACTCCAAAGTACATAACAAGAAGCCTTCAATAGTTGCCACAACATATAGTTCAGATTAACAGATGTCTTGATAAAGTCCCTGTTGCTAATAGCTAAACTGAATAAGACCATTGATCACACCTGAAAAAAAAACTTTCCTTTTTCTACTTCTTGCAACTAAAATCTCAGCTTAAGTCTTCATGCCCAAGATTTTTTTGCGACTGAAGTACTTTCTTCAAAGACTCAGTGCTGATGGGGCATAATTTTTGGCTCAGTTGCTTTTTCTTGTCCCGACTGTGTTATTTTAGGCCATTTTTTCATATTTAGGCTAAAATCAGCAGGGCTTGTGGCTGTCCAGTCATTTCATGAGACAGCAGGGTCATCGAAGATCGGAGCACAATAGGCTGCTTTGTGAGCTTGCACGTGTATGCACATATACACAGCGCTATGTTTAAACAGGTGGGCAGGAAAAAAAAGCGGTGAGCCCTTTGTGTGTGTACTTATGTGTTTCTGGAGGGTTTGGTTATTAAAAAGGAAAGGAATGGATACGGCATGTGTGTGTTTAGCCTTGGCTGACCTCCCAGGAATACATACCACAGTGATACTAGCAGCGCCGACACCAGCAGAATTCCTTCTTATGAAAATAAGCATTGTGGAAACAGAGAAGAGAGGAAGAAAAAAGTCAGGGAAGGAGAAAAGCATGGGGGATATGGAGAACAAACAAGGCAGACATGATACAATGCAGCTATGCAAAAAAAAATACAAAAAAAACCCAAAATGAACAGGATGTACAAGTTCAGCTCTTGTTATCATCTTCAGGCAGTAAAATCAAAGTGCGTATTTTTATGAGACTAAAGTTTGTCACCATAAGTTATAAAAGGGTCATAACTAATTATGTGATAAGAAAGATTTAGTGATTTAACAGTCTACATGAGCCTTAACCCCATGGTTATCATGCTTTACTGGCTTGATGTCATTTTTAGAGCAGTTTTATAGTTAAAAACACCTTACATGCCAAAACTGTTCTGCTGATTATTAATCTTTTTATTGTTTTCTTCCTTCAACCACTGGTGTCCCTCTGGGATTTACAAGCTCTATGAGCACAGGAGAACACTGGTCAGGAAATCCAGAAGTTGAAATTTCATGCAAACCAAAGCTCTTCTTCCAGGTATTGGCCAGACGTGTTTCTGAACTGTAATTGTCCACATTGGGAACTTTGCATCCACTACTGGGCACATGTACGCACAGACATGGGCTGATGTTTTGGGAAATGACTGAGTGAGCGAGCTGGATCATGATTACAGGTAGTGACGGCTGTAAAAAGAGGAAGCAAAGGATTTTATAATGCTGGCAACCACAATGTGGCAGGGTCCTGGTTAACAGCAAGAAAACAAAAAAAGCTAATGGGAAGGATGGGGCTTTTTGTGACAGTTCTTCCCTGGGTGTACCCTTATTTCTGTTTGTCATCAACAAAATGCTGTCGTTGGGTGGGTCTTTGAGTACACTTTTAGTGTGGCTTCACACTTCACATAAGTCAATGTGACTTTGTATTCATGACTCTGTTTAGCTAGACAGACACATCCCACGTACAAAGTCAGAAATAAAACAAGGGTTTTGTCATTGTGGTCTCAGTAAAGTAAATAAAGAACTACAATTGTCGCTAAAGACGTAGCATACTTAACATTTGACATGCCATTTTTGGTAACACAAAGCAAGAAAGGTTTGCATAAATTTAGATAAATAAATGATAGCAGTGTTATTACTTAATTCATAAAAAAATGCAAACTTTTGTCTTTATGAGTTTCCCTGGGCCTTGACCTTGTTGAAAATATTTATAGCACTGATTCCAGAAATCAGACGTACACCAGGGACACCAGGGACAAATCCTCCACTGGTGGGGATTCTGTTACGTGGTTGTTGTTCAATTTACTGTAAGAACTCTAAAAAAATTTCAGTAAGCTGAAATGGATTGCATTTGTGTTAAAAATTATGTAGTTTGACTAAGTACAATGAGTAAATACACTCTGGATCATTTCATACTATGTTTAAACTACAAGCAAAGTGAAAGTTATCAAACTTTCTCTTAACAAAGAAACTTGTTGATTGTCCACAATAGACTGGGATTTGTTTTTGTAATGTCCACATGGATAACAGGCTTGTTTCAAGGCACAACGGTACTTGGTAATATTGTTGTAAGTTGTAAAGTCCCTGACTAAACACCACTCCCACTACTTAATCATGATGCGTCTTTTATCCTTTAAACTGATGCAAACATGAAAGGAGCCTGAATTGGCAACAGGCAGGTTCCTACATTGGTACACAATAATCTTTCTTTTTGATCATCTGAACTGCTGTTAGCACACAATGAAATTTCACTTTAATAAGTTACAAGGAAATAATAAGGAAGTTATATAAGTTAGCAAGTTATGCTGTCATCAACCGAAAGCTTCAACAAGCTGTTTTAAGTTAAAACATGATCAGCAGGAGCAAAACTTGAGTATGAATAGGACTGTAGCCGTGTGTGTCACCAGAATTATAATTAAAATGTTAAAGCGGTGAAGGTAACAAGTAGTCAGAACTTTATTTTTGCTGAGTCAACCTTGACTTAGAGCTTTAAAAAAGAAAACTGGTTGGAAGGGTGGCAGAATTTAGAAAGTCATTAATGAGTCAGTTAACTTAGATATAACAATAATACTAATTTTGAACACTGTTGAAATGTTAAGTATTATTCATTCATTTATTCATTCTTTTTTTATCTATTCATTTTTATTGGACTTTAAAGCATTGATTTGATCAGATTTTATAGATGAAAGATTGTCATTTCTAAATCTTAACCACATTTTGTTATCAGAAAACATGTGGTCAATGTTTAATATTCAGCTTATTTCAACTGCGCATGTTACCACATTTGAATTAAATACAACATTAAGACAGACATTAAGGAACAAAGCCATTCCCATAATTTAGGGAAAATAATAGCAGACTCATGGGCCAGTAAAAACGTATAAAACTACTAAGGGAAGTTCCCACAGGAAATGTTGTGGTAGCAACACTTCCTATAACACATAAATACTTTTTGAATCCACCTACGGACTATTGTACCTGCAGATTCATATAATCCAAAATCTAAAAGACGGACCATGGAGGTGAAATGAATGCTCTCCCAAATGCATATAAAAGACATGCAGAGAAGGATGCAGCTTATGCATTTCCCCATCAGGTCATCTAGATATTGCTACACAAACAGAAGCAAGTAGATCACGGATCCCTCTGGGTTGAGAGCTACCAAAATAACTGTTAATAAAAAAGATTAATAAATCATTACATATGTTAAGTGTCCTGGAGACACTTGGATGAGCATGTGTATCCCTTCTCTGAGGGACATTTTCAGGGAGCTATTTTCTATGACTGCAAAATTACCTTAGTATAACCATTGTGCAGCATACATAATCATCTCACCACAGCTGACATGAAAATTAAGATGACTCATGAATGAGAGGTGATATGAACCTCATTTTGGTATGAATACTAGAAGTACTCAAAGCCATACACAAAGAAATCTAGGAAAGCCGTCTATATGTAAAACTACACTCACACTTCTATCCATAGTTCTTTTTTCAAGAATTAAAAGCTTTCCAAAGAACTTGCTTGTACATTTATTTATTTATCAAAATTATAAAATGATCACACAGTGACAGAAATACACTATTATTCATTGAAAGAACCATAGATTATATGGCAGATTATTTTCTTTGTATATAATGCAGACATTTAATATTGTTGTAAGATATTTGATTTTATTCTACTGCAGTTTTTTCTCATAAAATTACCAAAGGAACTTCAACAGAGTCAGATATATCATATCTATCCAAATAATAATTTGACCTGAAACATCAATTAATCAGCAGAACAAAAATTTGATACAGTAAAATGCAAAAAATAACACAAAGTATGCACAGCTTACATACAAATCTGAACATACATCTGAAAAACATGAATTATTGCCCTTTGTTTCAACATAATGTAAAATAAGAAATACAAAGTCATCCAACAGCCATCATACTATACATCTTATACAAAAAAATAATATACGTAAGTATATAAACTGAGCTTTCCTAGCTTGACCATGACCTGAATGACTGAAAACCTTCACCGGTATATAAGTAAATAATTTATGATAAAAAAAAAGCTTTAAATATTTCTTACAAGTGATGTTTATCATTCAGGCTACACTATCTCTGAGTAGAGGTTCAAATATCTTTTTTTTTTCTAGTTGGGATGTTAAGTTCATTATATCACATTATCTTGTCAAAAGATAAAATGCTTTCCACAAGAGTTTTATACATTTAAGGAATGTTCTCCATCTCCAAAATGCACAAATACGTGCACAGCCAAGCATGTGGGAGAGCAGAGTCCTGAAAAAAGGAAACCAGTATTATCAGTACTAGCATATTTGAAATACTTACTTTTTAACCCTGTCTTCTTTGATTATTACAGGCTGCAGATTATCATTCAGTTTGAGGTCTACCTTATGAATGGCTCATTTTTTTTGATTGAAGCCACACTTGTTTTATTCAGATGTTTGATTTGAGGAGCTTAGGATTTAGAGCAGTAGATCTTAATGTTTTAAGCTTATGTTGGCCTTTACAGGTTAAAAACATGAGTCTTTGACTACCATGCTTCATTGTATTATGAGAATGGTGTTCTTTTGGCAATGTAGCAACAATATGGCTTTTGTGTCAAACATACTATTTCGATTAAAGTCTAATGTTGGTTTTATCACACTGATGGGAATCTTTCTGTTGAGAAAAAAATGATTAGATCTTACACAGCTAAAATATGTTCACATGTATTCAATCATGTTGTTTTATTTTCTTTTTATTCACCTTTTTTTTCTGTTTATTCATCTGCACCAGTTGTGGCAGGAAACAGTAAACCAGTGGTAAAATCTTTTAGGATGTTTTCCACATAAAAATGATTGACAGTGTTGATTAGGAAAGTGATGGTATATATTTTTTCTGTCTGTGTTCTTCTTTTCTAAATACAAGTGTTGCAACATGGCTCCTTGTGACGTGTGTTCTGCATTTGGCAGCCCCTCGGTATGCAAACACCTTGCATCACTCCTCACTCTTTATGCGTTAGTGATTATTTCCTCTCTTAGTCTGTCAAAGCTGCAAATTAATGATTTTATATATATAT
>JAUZNJ010031604.1:0-14135 GCA_034780135.1 Jordanella pulchra | reverse complement strand
TATATATATATATACACACACACACACACACACATATATGACTTTGGTAGCCTGGATGCTCATATTGGGAAGGATAGGTCAAATTGTGGAGAAGACAGGTTCAACCAATTCATGGCTGGGAAGCCACTAGACCGTGCTGACCCTTCCAGAGTCCTACAGATCAGCCAAACCAGCCAAACTCCTGGCTCTAGTTACCATGGCAACAGGTGTCCACAGGGAGATGAGCCAACTCTTACGGGATAAAATATTCCCCTTCCCACTGGCGACAGAGTGTCTGGATTCCTCTTTCGTGTTTTATTTTGCCCATCTACCAGACCATGGTTCAACTCCCTGCCTTCCTTTAATAAAAACCCATGCATGGAACAAATGATGTAATTGTCTACACAGGCAGAAGTGTGTTTGGTGTAACAGGGTCACTGGCACTGTCTCTTAGGATGACTGTCTTTACTTTAATGCATGTCGCTACACATGAATGTACCAAGGAATTCAGCTGCCAGTTTGGCTATTAAAGGTGATAGTCTCTAATGAAAATCATCCAGCTAGTAGTGCTTACAGAGTCTCGCATTCCAATCAAGCAGTTTAATTTAATCTAAGCATGCAGCTCTGTAGGAGGATGTAACCCCAGTTAATTTTAATCACATAGAATAATCTCCCTCACCAAGGTTCCCTCTATCAGTAATTATATCTTTAGAATTTGGAAGAGCAACCTTTGTGTAGAGTCAAGGCTTTTGTTTAGAATATAAGTCACAAAATCTCAAGACAAGATGATAAAAGATATTTGGTTCTCATAAACGGAACAGGAATAGATTTTAGCAAGATTTTGTGAAAACCATGTCTCTACATACAGAATAAAGATTTTAAAAATCACAGATTGTGCTTTCAATTCTCTGTAATGCTTGCCAGTGTGCAAGATTCAAAGCCAGGTTTTCCAGTTAACACGCTGCATTTTAATGTTTACCGATTTCTAATCCAGTCCTGCCACTAATTCATATACATATAAGCTCGTAATTTTTAGCTTTGACCAATATGATAAATGATATATATCGGTACAACTAAAACAAAGCTTTTGTAGAGATTTGAAAAGCTTAATTATTTTAGATTTTGACCTGGTTAGGAAAACTATGAAATGGCCCTTTAGTTCAGTGCAGGACACCACAATATAACCATAGAGTGATTAAAATAGGACTATATGGTTTTACAAAATGTGAGTATGATAGGGTTTTTTTATGCTGCAGTGGTGAAAAGACCATTTTTATCTCATTCCACTCCTTCGTATCAGCACTGCTAACATTGAGTGCAATCACTAGCACTGACTGCATACACTCAGGGTCTGATTTTTGAATTTTCCAAATAAGAGGCTCTAAATTGCACATGAAACTTTTATTAATATATATAAAAATTGAAAATAAATAAGAGGATGTGTTGTGGGTGATCTACAGAGATCGCTGGGCAAATATTAAGGTGTGCAAACTGGTTTGGTTCCACCCCAAGTAATGGAGCTGCTTGTGTTTTAATGGTTAAACCTATTTAAAATAATAATACTAAAAAATGTTTATAGAGCATTCAACATAGATAGCCCATATCAAGCCCATATACAAACAAAAGCAAAAGGCAAAACAATGAAAATAACGAAACGATATAGAAAAATGTTAGAAATAAATATATAAAATGAGAAAGTTTGTCTTTGTCTGTTGATCTCCTTCAGCACTTGGTGGGATCAGGGGTTATATAAAACATAACCGCACTTCATGCTTTGTTAAATCAAAGGAGGAAAAAAATCCCTGTATTTAGGAGTGAGAGATATAAACGTTCTCTTTGACGTTGTTATGTGGCTATGTTGATATTGCCCAAGTGCAGAGAATTTTTTATCTATTAATATTGTTCTATTATTGTTTTTTTAAAGGTCCAAATATGTTTAAATCTACACAGAATCTCTCTTGATTGTCTGGCTCTGAACCAATACCTTCTTTATGACCAAAATGACTACAGATATTTTTGAGTGTCAGTTTGCACTTGAATTTCAGAAATAGTAAAAAAAAATATGCAGAACCTGCAGACTTGGTTTCTGATATGGAAAATTGTGTTGTACGTGGTAAATGTTTATTTGTATATCCTTTGCCATTCATTTTGCTTTGGTAATTGAAATATGATCTAAACATTGATAAAGACACACACACAAAAACATTGCATATGCTGTCTGCCAAATTTTTGTATAAATCACTTTGCACTCTATTTGAAAATGTGTTCAACACGTACAAATTTGTTTGCACTTGTTAAAAGATGTGAACAACTTTTCAAGAACAAGCCCTGAATATATTATTGTCTTGAAAAATAGAGATTAACAAGACTTGAAATAGATTTCCTATCTTTTGTGGTAATAACACATTGTACTGATATTGTGATGATTGTGAAGCCCTCTGCGGGGTGCCCAAAATGCTGCCAGATAAGTGATTTTAACGTGTCTGGTGCATCATTATTGTTGTTTGCCCTGATGCAAAGTACTTGGTAGTAAATTCTCATCACAACAGGAGGACTCAAGAACTACTTCTGATTATACTTTTGACACGTACAAAGTAAGTGTTTTAAAAAATAGATTAAATTGGATAGAAGTAAACAAAACACATCTGATGTTTTACAGTTAAATAAAAAAAATGGTTAAGATCTGTTGAAACATTACATTTCATGTAAAGGAGGTGTGTTAATGAAAAAACTAATCTATATACCACAAACAAAAAAGTAGAATCAGCAGCCCCCCTTTAAAGGACCTGAATTTTTCTGCTTGAATGTATTTAATTTGCAGTCTAACTATTTCTAGGGTACATTGGTGAGGTCTTCATGTTGCTACAAACTGTTTAAAGGATTTCACAAAATTGCAACTTCATCGACATAATGGGTGGTTGAATTTACCTATATCTTACTTGCATAATGACATTTTCCGGAGGGGAATTGAGACGGATAAATTCTTTCCCTCCCTCTTGTCCTTTTGATTATTTCTTGTGCCAGCATTTGCTTTGCTTTTAATCTCCCTAAAGAAACAAGCCTGTAAAATAACTTATACTGACATTATAAGCAGCACTTTACCTTCAAGGCGGTGTGGTGCCCCTAGAATGTGCCTCTAATGAAGGGATTGTGTTTAGTCCCCAGATATAGACACTTAAGTGTGAAGCTATGGCCTTATTTTGGTTTTAGCTCGGTCAGTCTCGACAAATGAGGTAAGATTTTACATGCCATCTGAGACTTTCCTAAGAAGTGTTCTTTTACTATAAAATCTGCATCATATCATTTCCACTTGACAGCAGTCGAGAAGATGCGTGCTGAAGACGAATGTGAAAGAAAAAGGTTGCTGCGAAAGAAAAATAGAGACGATAGGACAGCAGTGACAGCAAAATGAGGAACCAGCATCAAAAGGCTGGAGACTAAATTGTTTTCTGTTGTTGTCTAGAAACAAGAGGAGGGGACAGTGTGAGTGTGTATTTTAGGAAAAAAAAAGACATTCTTATCAGGTTAAGATATAAAAATAGCTAAGAACTGGGTCGCATATTGAAATATTTAGCATAGTGCCCCAAATAAATACGCACAAATGGCAGAAAAAGAATATGTTTTGAAATGATATCCTTGTTGCTATTGACAAAATTAATAAAAACAAAATTATTTGTAGTTAGAGAAATAATGCATGTCTCTAGTTTTCCTTTACTGTGCTCTTTTGAGCAAAGTAAAAATGCTTCCATACAGATTCTTTCAAGTAATTTTTTTACTCACACTATACCTTGTTGAGAATCCCTCACATCACTTTTCACGTCATAGAAAACCATTCTAAAATAAATTTTGCCATCTGAATTTACTGCTTGGCCCAATTGTTTAGGAGAGGAGGTACAAACAGAAAAACGAGATTGCAGCTTATGAATGATTTAAATTGCATGTCTCAACAGAATATCAGAACATTGTATTTTTACATCTAACATCCTATTTTATAAAAAAGAATGCATAAAGGTTACAAAATTCTGGGCTGCACATAGATGTTATGTAGACACCTTGTTTGTAGAAAGAGATATATAATTCATGTTACATACAGTGCTTTGCAAAAATTTGCGGCCCCCTTGTACTTTTCAGCCTTTTGCCATATTTTAGACTTCAAACGTAATGATATTAAACTTAATTTTTTAGTAAAACAATCAACAAGTGGGACACATTTATGAAGTGGAACGAAATGTATTTGATATTTTAAACCTTTTTAACAAATAAAAAAACTAAAGAGTGGGGTGTAAAAAATTAACCAACCCCTTTACATTCAGTGCAGCAAACTGTCTCTAGAAGTTCAGAGAGGATCCTTGAGTGATCCAATGTTGACCTAAATGATTGATGATAATAAATAGAATCCACCCGTGGGTAATCAAGTTTCTGCACCTGCACCTGCACCTGCTCTATGATAGTCTCAGGTGTCTATTTAAAGCACAGGGAGTATCATGAAGAACAAGAACACAGCCCTGCAAGTCTGAGATACTGTTGTGGAGAAATTTAAGGCTGAATTTGGATACAAAAAGGATTTCCCAAGTTTTAAACAAAGAGCACTGCAAGTGATAATATTGAAATGAAAGGAGTATCAGACCACTGCAAATCTACGAATACCCGACCATCCCTCTAACCTTTCAGCTCAAGCAAAGAGAAGACTGATCAGAGATGCAGCCAAGAGGCCCATAATCCCTCTGGATGAACTGCAAAAATCCAAAGCTGAGGTGGGAGACTCTTTCCATAGGACAACTATCAGTTGTATACTGCACAAATCTGTCCTTTATGGAAAAGTGGCAAAAAAAAAACAAATTTCTTAAAGATATCCTTAAAAGTCTTGTTCCACAAGCCACCTGGAAGACACACCAAAGTGCAAGAAGCTGCTCTGGTTGAATCAAACCAATATGGAGCCTTTTAGCAACAATGCAAAAGTTTGTTTGCTGTTAAAAATAACATAGGTCATCACCCTGAACACACTCCCACATCCCCATTGTCAAACATGGTGGTGGGAGCATCATGGTTTGGGCCTGCTTTTCTTCAGCAGGGACATAGAAGACGATTAAAATTGACAAAAAGATGGATGGAGCCAAATACAGGACCATTCTGGAAGAAAACTTGTTGGTCTGGAAAAGACTTCAGACTGGGGCGGAGATTTATCTTCTAACGAGACATTGATCCAAAACGAAGCAAAATCTACAATGGAGTCGTTCAAAAATAGGCATATCCAGCTGTTACATAATCTGAAAACTGAAAACTGCTGTTGACAAAAATTCTCCATCCGACCTCACTGAGCACCAGGTGTTTCACAAGGAAAAATGGGCAAAAAGTGACCATCTCTCGATGTGCAAAACTAATAGAGGCATACTCCAAGTGACTTGCAGTTGTAAATGCAGCAAAGGGTGGCACTACAACGTATTAATTCAAGGGGGCTTAGTAATTTTTTTACAACCAATTTTCAATTTTTATTGGTTAAAGTTTCAAATATCCAATAAATTTTGTTCCACTTCATGATTGTTCCCCACTTGTTTTTGATTCTTCACAAAGAATCTTCATGTTTGAAGTGAGAAATGTGGCAAAAGGTCAAAACGCTAAGGGGGCCTATTACTTTCACAAGGCACTGTAGGCTTTAGAAACAATCAGACAGAAAAGCAAACTTCAAGATGTGCTGTATACATGGCATATCAGTCTGGAGAGGAGCGGGTAGAACTGGATTTCAAAGGAAGGAAAAGGGAGGAAATAGGAGACTCAGTGGAAAGAGGTTAGACCCAATCAGACAACTATGGATGTGACAAAAACAGCAGCTAGTTGTTGAAATTTTAACATTATATCCAGCTTGTATGGAACATATTCATAATTAAAACATCACTCCATTTTAGACTCTGTCTGGACTGTTATGGTTACGGAAAAGTTCTGCTGCACTATGGGTAATTGTGACACAAGAGTAAACTCCAGCCTCAAGAGCTGTAATTGGGTTGGCCAGTTATAGTCTTTTCAATTGAAGTTGTGTATTAAACAGAAATTGCAGAAGTAAATAGGGCTGGGCAAACAAAATTTTAAGTCTTCCCAAGAATCTAGACTGACTAAAGATATTCCTACAGAGTTTAGTTCGTCTTCTTTGTAAGAAACAGAGCTCTGTAGAAACTCTCTATTACCCAGATCATCTGCAGTATGCAGCAACAGGTTGGGGAGAGGCAAAACTCCATGACTTTAGGGACATTAAACCCTTGAAATATGACAGAATTATTGGCATGTTTTGAAACCATAATTTCTAAAATCTACACATACCATGATACCTGAAACTGGACTTTGTTACTAGTAGCAAAATGTTAGGTGTTTAAAATACGTTGGCAGTAAATATTCATGCTTTTATTGAAGTCAATCATTTTTTTTAATTAAGACTTTGAGTCCAAATCTGTAAATCCACATGTGGAAAGTTTCATTGTAATTGATCTCTGAACCTTTGGGTTAAAAAAAGAAAAATAAAATACAATTTTATTTTCTCCTGATAAATATGTCATCTTTTCATTTCAGTTCACCATGATAGCAACTGCAGACATTATGTAACCACCCTTTTGTAAAAGTTATACAGTCATTTTATTGCAGCAAAATTAAAGCAAAAATGTCAAATTTTACACAGCTTTTTCTGGAAGAACAGAGCGTATCATTGTTGGGCAATCATATGAGCCACTGACTGCCAGTTGCTGCATTTATATGCACATAAGTAACCTAATAGAGTGGATATCCTTGAGCAAAGCAACATCTAAAAGTCATGTCAGTAATATTCCAGCCTGTGTAAACGGTTATCAGAATAACAATGGAGGATGACAGGGTTTTGTACTGTGACAATGTTAATCACAACAAGAGACTTTTGCTGGATAATATGTGTCACAAGTAATCCACTCCTTACTATATACAATAATGTTATGAAATGTACGTTTGCACCCTGCACTACGTTACACATATAAATATCGCTTCCACACATGGGCAATTTTCAGCACCACAGCCAATAAATGGCTGTTGGAAATCTTGGCCATATTTTTAGACCAGTCAGCTTCAAGAAATTAATAGAAGTGCAAGGACTTGCAAATAAAATCATTGAGTGGGATTGTATCTGTTAGCTCCGTATTTATGGCAGTAATGGAAAATTAAGTCTTTGTCTTCACCTCTTGGAGGATTTAATACCTTGCCCATAAGATTTTACATCTCTACTAACATCTCTACTAATGTTATTTGGGTATTTGAGAGGTATAGTTTAGATGCACTTACATATCTTGACGTACTTTTCTAACTGTCTATGGATGGATGACGTTGTGTATGCAGTTTGTTTCTTGAAGTATAGAGTACATCAAGATACAAACTGAATCTTTGGTTGTCTCTATTTCAGACAAAACAAAAATCAGGGCTCAGTATTGCCTGCCCTACTTTTTGACTATACTGCAGATTCCCAGTGAGGGGTATGTGCACCCTAGCGAATTGTTCCTTTTTTTAGTGTTGGGTTGCAGGAAAGACTGTGGAACTGGGTTATCTTTGAACTAACATTTACTAAAAATGTTTCCAGATACTGATCAAGCATTTTCTACAGCATACTATTAGAGAAACTAGAGAAAAATTAATTCCCTTAAATCAAATGAATATGCCTTCATGAAATCGACCTACGTTTTGATATTACATTAGATGCATATTATTATCAGTTAGATGAAAACCTGATGTTTGTTATTGTTCTCATCAGTCAAAATCAAAAGTGTTATTAAGGAACGTTCATCAATAAGGAATGAAAATCACTGACGGCCAGATGCAGAGACATACTGTATCACATGTATATCTGTGCAAAGCAATGTATATTTGTTGCTCATCAGCACCAACATTCATCTGAAAGTGGCATTTTGTTTTTCATAATGACCCCCATGTGCTCGACATTTATACTTTGAGTCTCCTTACTAATATGAAGTCTCATTATGGGGAAAGATTTTTATTTCCCTCTACTGATGACCAGACAGGTCATGAGCAAATAGATCTTCTTCTGGAGATATGCATGTTGGCTCGAGGGATCTGTGTTTCTCATCGGTGACTCATGTTTATAGAGGTGGAAGTTACCTGACTCAGTTTTGCTTTTTGAAGTTTAAGGTCCACAGCATCATTCTGATTACACAGTTTTTATTCAGTTACAGTGACTGTTTTTGCTTCATAAGAGTACATTTTAAAGAGCTATTTGAAAGAAATAAACAGCTAGAAAACTCACCTATGTCCTAAGAAAAAGTTAGCATGCTCAGTTAAAGTAAACATATGAATTCAACATTACAATCATAAATCGTAATGTATTTTGTTAAGCATTTGTATCAAGTGGAAGATAGAGTAAACAGTTTTCAAAAAGTGCTTGTTGGTAACGCTATTACCCTACAGAAAGAAGGTAGATCAAATCACAAGTTCTTGGAAATGCTTTCTTTCTCTTTTGTTAGCCTGTTTGTTTTGTGGCTTAATGAACACAGCAGCCTAAAGCTAGTTTACTGATTCTTTTCAGTAGCATAGTATTTTATTGGAAAGTTAATGTATTCTATCAATTCATTCATTGCATACAGTTAGGGATAATATTTATGGTCATTTTTATAAAAAACACAAATTTCAGTTTCACAAAAGAATGCAATAATACAAAAGAGCAAAAAACATAAAACAAAACCTTGTTTATCTAATGAAAAGTAAGTTTTATGTTTATGTATAGTAAATACACCCAACAACTGGTATGGGCTTGTTTTTCATGACATAGGTTGTCTGTGTCAGATGAGTTAGAAAGCCTTAACAACAATTTAAACATTTTAAGAGCACTAGATTAAGCAGTAGAAAGATGAACATGATCAGAGGAGCAGGTTGAACAAGACTTAACCAATTTTAGTTTAGCCAATTAGGAAACATTTTCTTTTTCGGCTTTAGAAAGCTAACCCTAATCATACGTTCAGACATATTTTAGTGAAATGAGGGACTGATGAGAGGGACCTACAGACACATTAAAAGATAATAATGCTTCTATAAAATTCAGTAAAAATGTTAATTGGCTGGACTCTTGAGCCTGGAACACTAACAAGCAATTAGAAAGACCGAAAAGGCTTCCAGATAACATTAAAGTAGTTGTAACTGAATTGTACAGAGAGAAAAAGGAAACATAAAACAATTGCTTAAAGGACAAATTGGAGCATGTTTCTCCCTTAGATGCTCAACAAAGAGTTGAAAGAAAAGGGTTTTGTAAAAATTAAAGCTCAGTCTTTTTCTTTATATTATACATGCAGAAGTTTAGCATTATAACTGTCATGGGAGAAAGGATTTCAGCTGATAACCATAAAAACCACTAGAACAGAGAGGAGAGGATACAAACAATAGATGTGGCAGATGGAAATCCAGTGGGACGAAGTTGGAAAGAAATCCACTGTTTCCATGGCTGCCATGGAAGCACTGTTGCTAGCTTGCAAAGCAAAAAGAAAAACTGGTAACATGGTGAGAGTTGCAGCTGATCCCCCCCCCCCCAATGTTTTAAGTCACTTTGAAGTGAACTTTTTCTTTCATCAGTTTCTACAGCGCAACGTTGCCACCTCTGCTCGTGATTTTGGTGATTTTGGGGGGATTTGTCAGTAGTGGGATTAAGGAGACCCTGCTGCTGTTGTCCTAGTTCTTAGGTGGAGCGCAGGTGTGAGCCTGGAGCAAGAAGCTCTTCTGAGGCTTCAGACAACTTGAAAGGTTAAAATACCAGGAGAGGCAGCGTCAGATGGCAACAATATAGAAAAGAGGCCCCGCAGGTGCAGCTGCTTTTCTTAGACACTTTTATGCTTCTCTCATGGGACAAAAAGAAAAGGCTAATGAGATAATATGCTCTGGAATCTTTTCATTAGGGAATGTTTAGCTGCTGAAAATGGCTCTATGTATTGATTTAGTTAGGCTAAAGCAATACAAATAAGTTAAAATACCAGGAGAGGCAGCGTCAGATGGCAACAATATAGAAAAGAGGCCCCGCAGGTGCAGCTGCTTTTCTTAGACACTTTTATGCTTCTCTCATGGGACAAAAAGAAAAGGCTAATGAGATAATATGCTCTGGAATCTTTTCATTAGGGAATGTTTAGCTGCTGAAAATGGCTCTATGTATTGATTTAGTTAGGCTAAAGCAATACAAATAAGTTAAAAAGTCAGTTAAACATACTAAAAGGTGGTAGGAAACTAATTTAAGTGCACACACAAAGACACAAAATGATTATCAATATTTCCAAGTCAAAAAACTGTTCTGTGCAAGCATGAGAAGGTTGGTAGGAGGGAAAAAAATATATATATTTTGACCAAACATTCTTTTTTTTATCTCTAACCTAAATTTTATTTTGTTTTTTTGGTGAAATACAGGCATATTGAGAAAAACAATTGGAAAAAGATCTACTTTCACAAAAATATAGTTATCTAACTCTCTAGTATATTACATAATGCCAACAATTTGTTTTTCTTTTGACTTCCTCCTCCTTACTGGATAACTCATTATGTAAATATGAGTTATAGGCTAATTTTGTTTTGGGGATTTTAAAAATTTATTGTCACTTTTTTGTTATCATTTAACCATCTTGTAATTAATTGCTTTTTTTTTACATAGTTCTCAATTTTGAACAAAAATTGAATATAACTGAAAAGAATTTTTTTTTTTGCATTAGAGGGTAACTAAGGGAAATGTCACAGAAAAAAAAAATCTTAATATGAGTTCAGTTATTTGGTAGAGTTATTGTAAAGCGCTTTCCCCTTAAACTGGTACAGTGTTGATCAAAGGGAAAAAACAGGGTGTCCGTTCAAAGGGACTGGTTGCTGTTTTTGTAACAGTTTGATAAAAATTGAAAGAAGCACAGCAAGCTGTGAGGCCTGCAGTGAGAGCAATAACAGTTAGAAAGGGACAGAACAGTTCTCTGTTTTTAAAACACAGCAGTTGCTTTTGAATATTATGTTGCTCTGTCAAAGTTCATCTGTCAAAGGATCTTTTTCATGATAAATCACAAGCTTTATAAATGCAAACAAAAAAAATTACGATAACCTTTGACAGGGACCCTTAGTCAGCTTACTTTATAGAAATGATATATAAAGTATAATATCATATTTTGATACCTAATCAAAACAAACAAACAAAGTTTAAACTCTAATAAACTATTAAGGAAATACATAAAATAGGAAGTTACCATCAAATACATTCTTTGTATTCATTAAATGTAAATTAATTAAACTGTTTTATGCTATTGTTTATTTCATTAAACAATGTGTCCTACTATTCATACTATAGGGGAAAGGTTCTTTAACCTAAAATTCATTTACAGTACATATGGTCAAATTTTTGGTAATGAAAGAACAGCCCAGAGTGGTCACAGAAACTAGTTATAGATTAAATAATAATGTTTATAGTAATAATAAATACAAACTCAATGAAAATGAGCAGATGAAAGTCACACATTGCTTTTCAACTACTCTTCAAAAGGATGATTAAAAAAAAATAAACTTACGAAACATGTGACCAAAGGAACTTCCTTAGATGTGGCCATAGAAGGAATATTGATGACAAATCTAAGTGATAAATAATATGAATGGTAACAAAAGTTTCCAAAAAAATTTCCAAAAAGATTGAAAGCTCAATGAACATAATTGTCAGATCACACCATCTGTTGTTGTTTTAACCAAAGTGGACTTAATTGGAGACAACCAAGAAAGAACATGATTTTTGGAAGAAAATCATAAAAAATCCAGACTTGAATTTGCCAAACTACATGTTGACAAACCATAAAGGCTTGTGGGAGAACATCAGATGAAACTTTTTGCCAGGGTACATGAGCTCTATTTTCACAGATGGAAATATGAGGCATATCAGGAAAAGGCCACCTTTGCTACTGTGAAACATGGAGGGGGATCTATTATGTTCTGGGGCTGCTTTGCTTTATCTGCTACAGCATGTCTTGAAACTCTGCAGGCTACAGTGAAATCTCAAGATTATCATAGGATTCTTGAAAGAAATGTGCTGCCCAGTGTCAGAAAGCTTGGCCTCAGTTGCAGGTCTCGGGTCTTGCAACAAGAAAATGACCCAAAACAAGGAGATAAAAACACACAACAATGGCTAAGAGGAAAACAGTGGACTATTCTGCAGTGGTCTTCTATGAGCCCTGATCTAAATCCTATTGAGTATCTTTGGAAGGAGCTAAAACATGTGGTCTGGAAAAGGCACCCTTCCAACCTGAGACAACTGAAGCAGTTTGTTCATAAGAAGTCGAGCAATACACCTGCTTAGAGGTGACTAAAACATTTTAATGGGGTGATCTAAGAACCAGGCACCAATTTAATGGAAGTTAGAAATAAAGTTACCCTTTTAAAACGTTAGTATTATTTTTAAAATATGCATAAAACAAAGCAAATGACTGTCCGAAAAATCTTCCATTGGGTAAAGGATGAGAAAACTTCTCGCTTTGATCACATTAAACACTCTTCTCTGTTTAAAAAATTACTGTCTGAAAGTGCATGAGAATGAAAGGGTGATGTAACACAGAGCGAAATATTAACTCTACCTCGCTTTATTGGTAGAAATTACTGATATCAGTGTATTAATAGTGACACATTTTATTGGAATAGTTGTGTTATCATCACTGTTATCGTCTTAAAAAAACCTTTGTGACAAAATGCCTTCATCATTTTCATAGTTGATTTAAAGTTTATTTTTTCGTCATGATAAGACAGTGACTAAATAAACATGGCTGTTAGATTACTAAAAACATGATGAGACTTGCATGAGTTTTCATTGACTAGCCAAAGGCTAGATGGAAATTTTGATTATGATTTGTCAGACCAACAAAATCAGTGACATTTTTGCCTCTTATGTATCTAATCTATTAGTCAAAGGATCAGGCATCAGCAATGCTGTGGCCTATCCTGCACTTATTTGACCACGCCCTCCTGAAGTAGCGGTAGTATCTTTAACATGAATTTATTAGTTTTGTGTTTTACTGGAGAAAATTCAGTGATTTATGGATAACATGAAGTGTAATGTTTATGTTTTGTCAGCACATTATGATCTGCTTATCAGGTCGGATTGTATGTGTTTAATTATTATATAATGCAATATAGAATATGGTGACCAAATGTCCTGATTTTCAGGGAAAGTCTCCATTTTGAACAATCTGTCCTTCACTGAAACTGACTGTGATTTTAGCTTTTTATTCATCTGTTTGTAGACTGTTTGTAGTATGTTGTGCAGAAGTAGTAGTTATGGTAACAGAAACAGAAGAACAGCACATTGTTGTAATCTCTAAGGGTAGCTGTCCTGCGATATGCTGGGTGGATCTATTCATATTTGTTATACTGGGTCGACCTTTTGATCGGTGACCTTTAGTGTATATTTCCAGTTCTAGTTATAAGGAGTTTTGATCATTTATGACGGTGATTTTTGAACACTGAGTTTCAGGCTTCAGCATGTTTGTCTGCTTAGTTTAGACACATGTGTTCCTCATAGAAAAATGAAAGATTCAATGAGAGTGAAACTGAAAGAGGCAAGAACTGCATGAATGGAGAATGATGAGGAGGAGCAGATGATCAACTAATTAAATGTGTATTTATTCTGCTGTATTAGCATGTAGCTCCAAGTAAAAACAAAATGTTTCTTTCTAAATTTAGTCATTTCTAGCATCATCAGTTGAGGAAACAAGTCAAGTGATGGAAAAAAAACAAGAATTTAGTCAAAAGTATGTGTTGAAACACACGATGACATGCACAATAAATATGTTCACATTTTTGTTGTATTTTTACGATATAATACACATATTTAATTGTTTAGTATTTACTCGCATTCAAACATTTTTATTTGTACATTATAAACAGACAAAGAGTATATGAAAAAGAATCTAAATCTGACAAAAACTAGACTAAAACTTTTACTTATGGTATGACTTAATAAGGACTAAAACTAATAAGCATTTTAGGATCCCAAAACTAAAACTTTAAAGCCTGCTAAAAATAACATTTCTATGAATATGTAAACTGCTAGGATGTTATTTGATCTTGGTTAGGGACGGGAATTGATAAGATTTTCACGATTCCGATTCCCTTATCGATTCTTTGAAACGATTCGATTCCTTATCGATTCTCTT